>BGPR01007402.1:18032-71429 GCA_013235015.1 Araneus ventricosus | reverse complement strand
AAAACATCATGACAAATCCACATTGGAATAGAGAGGGAATCGACTCATTTTACAGTTAATAAGGATATTTGAACCTTTCTCCAAATTAAAATTATTTTTAAGGTATTTTTTGTTGAATTGTGTTTCAATTTAATTCACTGAATTTTAGGCGCCAGTGATTAAATTCAGTGGAATTAAAAATTTTGAATGGCGTTTTTTTTTAAGCCGATCAATTCCTTACTACAAACATATCTCTGTGATATAGAATCTTTTTTTTCCATTATTATTTGAGAATAAAGTGTAATTTATATTACAGTGAAAACTTAACACGAAATTGGAAGGGACGAAATATTTCTCGTTGAACGATGCATCCGGAAAAAAAAAGTACCCAATATTTCCAAATGTCATCAAATTCTTATTAAATCTCCTTCATTCTTCCATAATATATTGATTTCCTGCTAAAAATTTGCTTGTAGGTGGTACAAACATTCAATGTCTATACATATATATTTCCAGCACATCATATTAGATATATTATGCTTTAAATAATTATACATATTTACAAAAAAACGAGTAAAAAAATAATATTTCTTCACCCATCCCAAAGGAAAGGCAACGTCCTGCCAGGTGTTACGGCGTCAGACCAGGCTGCGTTATATTGTGCGTACACACACCAGAGCGCGGTATTGCATGTCACCAGGTTAAATGCAGTATGCGAAACAACGAACGCCAGCGCCGCCAGCTGCCGCGAAACAACGCGCAGTCCATCGAGAGTAGCGATATCCGGTACGTCACGAAGGGTGCGAAGAGTCGTGCGAATGTGTCGCCCAGACGCCCGCGTCGCCGCCCGCCCGAAACGCACGCCAAGAACAGTTGAGCATAAGAGCAAGAAGAGTTATGAAGCGTTATGAGCGGTGAAGTGGCGTCCGCGCCGCCAGATCCATACGCATATAGCACAAATAAGAACCACCAGTTCAGCAGCAGGTTTGAAGAAGAGCAACACAGCAGCGGTTACCGCGGTGTTCGCCCCATCTGCCCTGAGCCGCCAAACCACGGTTTGAAACAGCAAGGTCTCATTGTCCGTCTGCTCACAACCAGCGTCCTGTTCGCCATACAGAAAGACACGGCGACAGTACGCGCATCGTCCACCAGGAATTAAAAATACAAAACCCGGCACAGAGCAATACACGGCAAAGAAGCTACCATCGTCATACGCGCGTCGGCTGTTCACGATAAATTGCCAGCCGCACGTTATGTAAATATACGCGTTAGCAACGGCGCATACAGCACCACCATGCATGGCACAAAGCGGTTATGCATGAAATGTATGGTATTATGCCACAAGAGATTGTTGGCGGCGAAATGTTCGAAAACAAAACAACGAAGAACGAAAAAAAAAACGGGTGACGATGGCATGTACAAAGAAGGTATGTTTTGTCTGTCTAGAAGCGAAATCTTTACGTGATATGGCAAAATTTTTTCATTAAAAAAGAAAAATAATTTATGAAATTACATAGTATTTTGTAGGACCGCATTATTCTCGTGTTACTATATTTTCAGGTTAAGGCTGTGTTAAATATTTTCCATCGATATTCCAAAAGAAATCATTTTTACCAGTTCATGTTTAGCTATACATGCCTAAAGAAACCACTTGGTCTTATTAAAATTGGTGGAGCTTAAAAGAGCCACGTATCCTATATGTAAGCAACAAATCCTTTTCTGTTTCAATTTACTTAATTAATACACAAAAATCGCCTGTGTTACAAATTTTAACTAATCACGTGTTGAATAATTTGAAGAAGAACTAACTAAATTATTTCTTCAGGTCATAACAAAGGTAAAACGAGAGGGTTTTTTCGACTTTTAGAATTGAATAACATTTACACCCCATTTAAAGGTCAAGCCATATGTTCATTGAATCTGTATTTTTAAGACAACAGCGTGCGAAACTTTAGAACGACAATATTTGTGTATATACAGTAGCGGCGATTTGTGGCAGCAGAGTGGGTCTAAAAATGTATAAGCACCTAAAAGCACCTGGAGAGTAGGAGTAGGACAATAAATTTCAAAAATTTAGCTCGCAAAAATAGGGACATCTTTCCTTTATATTTTATACTCCTAGTTATAGGGGGGGCAAACGAACAAAAATTTTAATTTCCCTCTCCCTCTCCTGAATCGTCACTATATGCCATACATATGAAATTACGATAGTGACTGAAACTAACAAAACAAATCCAGTTAATAAAACGAAGGAATAGAAATCAGCTAATGAGACATCACATCAGGTGAGAGCGCTCATTCCACTTTGTGATGTATGTAGCGCAGGCAAATAAACGGATCAGTTTAGCAGATTTTGCAATGAGATCAATTAATTTTAAGTGCGAATGGGTAGAAAAACTAACTGAAGATCTTACCAGAGAAGAAATGTTAGTAAACCCATCCTCAACTGTTTGGGGGCCGTTCAAATATTACTAAGCACCCAAGGGGAGGTTTAGGATTTCAGTTTATTTTTAGGACAAGGGGGGAGAGGAGTTAGTGATGCTTAGCTAAGACATTGAAATCACTTTAGTTTCCGAAAATCTCTTGTAAGCTTAGCATCAAATAATTTTATTTAAAAAATTAAAATTTGAAAATAAAGTTGAAATTTGGCAAAAAGAAAAATAAACTTGATTTTGTAAGCAAACTGAAATTTAAGGAAATTAAATTTACATTTTTTTTTTTTTCATTTTAAGCCAGTAGAGTTTTATTTTAATTAGTCCTAAAATTTTAAATTAGATTATTACCGTTTTACGTTTTGTAAAAAAAAAGAAAGACGGGGGGTTGCAGTATTTACGTAATTATAAGAGGGGTTTGATTTGCTTATTTTTGCTGACAAGGGAGGGGGGTCAAAAATACCAAAACATGCTTACGCACATTTGAATGGCCTTGAGTGTAACAACGGAATTTTTCATTTCTAAGATTGCATCACTGGCCATATGATATGATTTTATCATCACGAATGTCTTTTAACAGCGGAATGAGTTAAACAACAATCATTCCTTGAATAACTTTCGTGTACTTGGTAGCTTAAAGATAGAGATAGTGGCCTGAAACTCTTATGATATTTTACTTTGCAAATACCTTCCTAGAATTTAAAATTTGTCTATTTTCCAGTTTTCTAAATTGCTTCCTGTCATCTTGGTATGATCAACATCATATTTTCAGCACGGAAAAAATGCATTATATTCATTTACAAGAGGATAACAATTTTCAGTAAGTTTTCAGAAAAGTAAGGAGATGTTTAATTTGCTTTAAACACGTGCTTTGGGCCTGTGAAATATTTACTATCTTTCATATTTTTAACAACTTTGGCATGAATGACTTCAAACTAGGGAGCTTTTTTGTCTTAAGTTCCATTTCAGTACTTTGCTGTTGTTAACCATTTGAGATATAAAAATTGCTCAGAATTGCGGATAGCTCACTTTTCAATTTGTTTTCCCGATTTTAGGGTAACTGAAATATTAAAAAGATACTGTCGATCGTTACTGAGTGTTTTTCGATCAACATCGGAGTTAGACCCGCATTCTCCTAAAAATCACACTTCCAAGTATCATCTGGTGATACAAATTAGTAAAATGCCATGTAAAAAATTTAAGAGACATTAATATGTTTTAGTGCCGGAGTGTCTTCTTAAAGGTATGTTAAATTATATTTATTTCTGTATTCTAGCCATACGCTCTGAATTAACAAATAATACTCTCTTTTTTTGTAGCTGAGTTTTGCAATGGGTTATCCTAACAAAGCAAATACATAAATTCGATAATTTTTTAGCTCTAAACAACCTTTTGCTACGCGTATACATCGACTTGTTGCATTTCACCTACAGGAGGATGTGTGAAGATCATGATGATGACTAGAATTAAAAATTGCATTTTTTAAGTAATTTCACATATTTTTGTCAACAAAAAGGAATCTGTGACAGAAAGTTATATTCCGATTTTTATAAAATAAAATTTATTACTTTTAAGAAGTTAATTACTTAACTATTAATGCTATAATAAAGAGATTCAAATGAATTTTGAAAATTAATGAAAAGCAGTCTATTTTCGCCACTTTTACGACATTTAAGGCCGACATTTAATTCAATTTTTCCTCTTTTTATTTCTCACCAATTAGCAACTTTTCCGCGGTATAGCGACATGAGAAAAAAAATTGATTTTTTTTTCGGTCCATCCTAATGGAGAGCCTTTAGACGCATTGTTATACAGGTGGACGTCCGAGAAAATTGAGAACAGCAGATGAGTGTTAAGTTGTTCTGCAAGCAAAAGAGCTAGTCCATGGTCAATACCTCCAGTTTGCGGGAAACAAACGCTACTATTCCGTGTAGATCATTCTAGAGAATTTCCTAAGATATCCAGATACGGTACTTACGTATTAACGCCACCGAGGCTACAGATTGGCGGTAATGCGCCAATAAAGAGCAATCTTGTTTACAAAAACCGCTAAATTGGCGGCACTTAAAAACCGCCAAATTGTCGTTAATATGTAAGTACAAAAACCGCCAAATTGGCGCCACTTAAAAACCGCCAAATTGGCGTTAATAAGTAAGTACAAAAACCACCAAATTTGGCGGCACTTAAAAACCGCCAAATCTGTAGCCTCGGTGGCGTTAATACGTAAGTACCCCAGATACCAACCAGATTCATACAATTTATGCCAAACCATCAGTGACAGCGTATAAAATAGGATATAAAACATAAAAATTCAATGGAACAACAATGGAAAGAGAAGGCCTTTTCATCCCCAATGAGAGCCATTTTAATGTGACGAATGATTCTGGAAGTCAATTAGTATGGATAAGGAGCCAGACAGTTTCGACATCCTAGGAATTGTGGTCCAAAATACCAGACCGTATTAGACACAAACAGTGGATGAACTGCTGGAAAGTGAGGACATCACTCAAATCTATTGACCCGTGTGTTTCCTTAATTTAAATCTTATTGAACGTGATACAGATAGTAAAATTTCTACATGTCTGTATCTACTGGCGAACACACATTAACTGGCACAAATGCTGATCGAGAAATGAATATGTTTACCTTAAGAACTTCTCGATAAACTTGTACTAAGTATGCAAAAACAATGCTTAGAAACCAATGCAATTAAGGGAGGTCATGGCCCTTATTAAAGGGTATTTGTCAGATATCCGTCTCCGTTGCCAAACGGTTTTTTTGTACAATTATATTTTTCTTAACAAAGTTATTTTGGTATCCATACTTTCATTTCTCCAATACCCTGTTTCAGCGTCATTCCTGGGTGTGCAATAAAGTAGCTATACTGTTGTGGGCGGGGCCCCCCCCATCAAGAATGAATTCGCACGAAATTACGAAGCCAAAACCAACCAAACATACTTAAGAATGTTAGTGAGAAAATCTTACTAATTTAAGAAATTTCATCAAGTTTAAAATCTAGAATCTAAAATTCCTCTTTCGCAAGATTCTTTGAAGCTGTTGATAATGAGCATTTGTTTACGTTTTATTCATATGTCATGAAATAGCGGCAAGGAATAAGTAAAAACATCACTATTCGGTGTAACCACACATACAAGACTTCCTAAAAAGAAATTATTTCATAAAGAGCGAAGGTGAAAAATGCCTAACAACAAACGCATTTATCCCGTTCTTTGTAACGCCCCGTAACATGCTTTGGAAATATTGGTTGGCCAATATAGTTAGAATTTCAATGCGATTGCCTGTCTACTATTATTTCCTTCTTCAATTAAAGTTTGGAATTTCTAAAATTCAAAGAAATTCTTATATCCAATAACTCTTTTTGCAATTTTTTTCTTTGATTTTCTTATCGCAATATCCAACATCATCTCAATTTGGAACATGGTCAGATACTATTACTCTCACGGAAAAATTCTCATATGTCTGCTGTAAGGGACTTTTCAATTACGAATTATAAATGATGTGGAAGATGACCACATTAAAACTAGTCATGAATGAACATATAACCTAATTTTTTTTAAGAAATCGTCCCTTTCCAGGCAAATGTGGCTCACAAATATCATATCCGTATCTCCAAATATTTCTCGTATCTGGAGATTTATGTGTTCGAAATTTTAGTCTAAGGTTTAATTTAAGTAAGCAGACTCTGGGAACCCACTTGGAGAGTAGTTCGATTAGATCGGAAGTTAATCTTCTAATCATTGAAGCTTTAGTCTGAATTTATGATTCAATGCTTAAGAGTCTATTTCATGGTTAAACATCCTTTTGTGTTACTTATTGTATTGATTGCAGTTTTCTCGGCATAAGCGTTAAACTATGGTCGTAGGTATTATCTAGTATTTTTTGATTAGTTACTGTCTGTCCGCCACGAGAACTGTGGCCGCCAAAATGTCTAGTTTACGGCGGTCGCTATAGCAACTGGTTATGCTAGGGAAGATCCATTTCGAATAGGAGGAATCCGCGGAAGTCGGAGTTTTATTTTATTCTTGGCGCCAGTTTGCGGTGGTAAAAAGAGTAGTTGATCATTCATCTTCTCGGTTACCATACATAACCCATTTGGCGCTAAATGCGCCAGTGTAGCATATTTGAATGAACTTCTACCCACTAGAAATGGATTCTTCCTACGATAACCTGTTTCTATAGAGACAGCCGTAAACTAGACATTTTGGTGGCCACAGTTCTCGTGGCAGGCAGACAGTAGAAGATATATTGAAAATATGAATTCTCGGCATTTTTAATCACTTGTGTATGAGTCCAAAATCTTCTTTTGGACAGTTTCTGAAATTCAATTTTTTTATCTGCATCACATGTTTTTGATTTAATATGGCGACTTCAGCTCCTTGCAGTTTTCTTGGAAAATAACAGACTAATTTCTCCTGGCATTCAAATGATTTTTGAAAGTAACGGTTTCTCTTTTGGTATAAATTTTAGTTAGCATAAATCTGTGAGTGCAAATATCTTATTCTTTAGGAGCTTCCAATTTGAGTCAGAGATGATTTATTTCAAGAAGTTTAATGTCTGACTGTGAAATCTTAAACGGCATTTCTTACACTGTCACTAATTACTAGAATATCCATGGATAACTTTAGTTACCCAGTTCCGGGCAGTCAACCAATATTGCTAAAATAAATGCCAATTATTTATAAAGGGCAGGTTATTTAACGCTTTTTTGTGAATTATTCTAAACACTTAAATCATGTGTAAGATAATTTCTGTGTTAAAATACCGAATATTCCAATTTAGATCCTCATAATCAATATTAAACAAAGAAATTACCATTTTGAAAGATCGTGCTTCACCACAATTGATCTCAATCTTGAATTCATTGAAAAAATAAATAAGTGTTTTTATTCCTCTGTTTTCATGGTGTTTCTAAATTACCCTGGGCATGAATTACATGTCAACCATGGGACAGTTTTTACAAGCTTTTATTTAATTTGACTTGTTTTATGTTTGTAAAAATGAAATTTTGAAATTGATTTTTTACTCACTTTCTTATATGCTAGAATTTTGAAATACAATTGTGTATCCCCGATGTGAAAATACAATATTTCAATGTTTTCAGAGACCAGTTAATCACGTAATTTCTTTTAGTTTTGATTCAATACGAGTGGTGCCATCTGGTAGTGAAGATGAAAAAAACGATCACTATTTTACATAATAATAATGAAATTTATTAAAGACTAAGAAGCAGAAAATAATGAAAGAAATGAGTTTTAAAAGCACGCTTTAAGTTTTAAAATCACGCTACAAAATGTAGAATATGATAATTTTTATCCAAAATCTGGAGGTAAAATAAAGAAATCATAAAAACGTAAGGAGCTGAAAACAAACCGATAAGGAAATTAGGGTACAATGAACATCAAAAGAAAGAAATTTCTTCAACTTGCATTGAAAATCAATATAGACTATGGATGTGTTTAAATTCCATTTTACTTACATTTACTTAGAATATCTATATCAGCGACACACGCATTTACGATTTTTCTTTAAGCTCCAGATTTTGGATAATAAAAGATTTTCTGCATTTTAGTACATTAATAAAAGCCTTCTTTTTAGAAATATTATTTTCATTTTAATACTACGTATCAATTTATATGCTCATTTTAAGGGGACATACGGCTCTTAAACCTCAAAAAATGGTGGAAAACTGTCATATTCGATACATTATATCTCTGAAACGATGCAATTCACAAACTCACTTTTTTCGTAGAAAAAAAATCGGTTCTTTCTTTTATAGTACACATATTTTCAAACCTTCATATTTGTATGTATTTATTTGAGAGAGTAATAAATATGGGTAAAATTATTGGAGAAAAAATGAGATAGTCACCTTGCGCGTAAAATTTCGGATAATATATTTATCTAAACACAATATTTTGGTATCTAAGTAATCCAAACATTCTGTTTAAGAAACCGAACCTCAATTTATTAGCATTTAAATTTAATTTCTATTTATATACCAATTTAAAATAAAAATGTTAAAAATTCTTAAAATTTCAACTTTTCTAACCCCCCTCCCCAAAAAAAACACTTCTTTGGAGAAATATATACAAAAATGTGGTTCAATTTGTAGAACATAGCAAAATACAATTTAGGTAAAAATTTTATGTAAAAATATTCAATAGCTCTTGAGATATCGTGCGAGCAATATGAAAAAAACACATTTTGAGATATACCGCTTTAAATATATGGCCATATTCAATGTTTACGTTGAAGAGATAATACATTTTCCTTCATAACTTTCATTATTATCGGAATATTTTAACGCGAATTGTTTTAAATTATTCAGAAAAGACAGGGGAATCATTTATATTATTTCATAAAATCGAAACTTTTCGAGGTTTAACAGTCGTATTTCCCCTTAAATGCTTTAGGCCATCTATCAAACAACTTTCTAGTTAAAAACAGCCTTTAAATTGTAGAATATCTTTATTTTCTCCGATACGTTACTTTTTTCATAAAACTCTAGATCTGGATCTAATTTCACTCGCGATAAGCATGTTAATATGTGTCAGGAGAGGGAAAATTGTCTGCATTACACGCCTCGATCGGAAGAGGAGAACAAAGAAGAGTGAATCCTTGTGTGAATCTTCCCGTTTCCTTTGACACTGCATAAGTAGAGGAAGTTGTAAGACATCTTCTTGACATGATCAGGGGACTGTGTAATCGAGTCCGTGGGATCTGATCTGGTCATCTGCCCTGGGCTATTTATGGATCACTCGGATTCATATAAGTCATGACATACGGAGGACTTCACCAAAGACCTATAAGTCTCTGATCTGAAAAGACAGATTCTGAACTTAGCTTTGCCATAAGCAATTGGATTTTGCGCTATTTTGATCGAAAGTAAGAAAATTCAATCCAATTATTTTTTTCCAAATATTCAAAAATTATCTCTTATTCTGTGTCTAAATTTATAGAATAGATGACAATTACCGAAATGTGACGAGATATTGAAAGTTGCTTCACTAAGTTTTGTTAAAATTTAATTAAAACTACTATTGTAAGTTGTCATAAAATTTAAAATCCGCGGAGAAGTATTGTAATCGTTTTATGAAACTGCTGAGGAAATTAAATCTCATTTTTGATGTTCTAAAGAATTCCATGCTCATGTAGCAAAGTTCTTGAATTAGATCTTGCCGACAGTCAAAAATAAATTCTTAAACGAGCTTTGAGATTAAATGATGTCATAATAAAAGACATTTTAAAATTTTTATTTCAGATTTGTAATGCGTACTAAATATTTTCTTTTCATATATATCATTATGATTGATCTCTTGAATTAGCTTATCTTGTATCTAAGGAGCAAAAAATATCGTGAAGTAAAAATGTTGTGTGAAGCCTATAGAATTCAAATTAAAATGAAAAATCAAGTCTCAAGAAGTTTTTAATTTTATCAGAAAAACCATGTTCTGATATTATTGAAGTTATTTAGGGAATGCAATAATGATTATTATTTTCTAGTTAATTATTTCCATTGCAAAGGAAGAAATGCCTTTAAAGTGTAGAAAGTTTGTAAAGTGCATAAAATTTGTTTTTCTGATTTGCAGTTTCTAACTTGATTATATTCAGTAAAAAGAAAATTTATCTATACAAATGGTGAAAACATTACGATGAAATCTTTCGTTAAACGTAGATTTTCACGCTTAAATTATATTCGAATAAATGTTTTGACAATTTCTTTTACAGAAATTATTCAGATATCACTCAAAACTGGCACAAGTATTTTTCTCTCCCTTTGTATGACTCGAATTTGCCCAGAACTTTCAAATAGATAAAATTGTGCAATCCAGTTAACCTTCATGGTATGCACATATAATCATGCTCTCTAGCCTAAACAAAATAACTATTTTTAAAGATAAACATATGGATGGAATCTACTTTCTTTAATTTAAATATATTTTTGATTCTAAGATTACTCGGCAATTATTCGTTTGATGGTTGCTGTTTACTAGAAATAAGTAATTTTATTAAATTAAAATATATGTTAAAGAATTATAAATTTTCATACATTTCAATGAAATAAAAATTATTTAATAATAGAGTAATTTTCTACAGATTTGTATTGGATAGTGATTCTTTAAATAAGTTTCATATATAGTTCTAAAGAAAAAATGTTCTTCGTTATATATTCCTGAGCTTGTTGTTTAAAATTTGGAGAATGGTTTCCTATGTAATACTTGAATCGAAATTTTATTATTTTTTCAAACTATTCAAAAGAAAAAAATCATGGAAAGCTCTGTTAAAAAGTAATTTTTAATAGTTCCAAAATTTTTAAAGAAAATGGTTGTGTTAATCGTAATGAAAATTATAAACTTGATGAATGGTTGCTTTCATGTGTTGAAAACAAGTGATTAAATATTATTTGCTGTATAAAGTAAAGTTGTAAAAAAATTGATGTTACTTTCATTTGTAATTAATAAATTATAGTGCAATTAAATTGGTTTAAAAATAGGGCATTTTAAAATAATGATGAAAATATCTCTTTAACATTCATTAGAATTTTCAACGCGTTGCAAACAATAAGAATTTCATCAAATTCAGTATCGCATGCTTATAATCTATTGTATTTAAGGGTGAAATTTTATCACCTTAAATAATGCTTTATTTCACCCTTGGTTTAGTCTTCCGAAATAGTATGCTTTTAATTATTTCTGAACAGACTGAAAAGTATTTTGTGCAAATGCTAATTGCATTATTTTAAAAAACTAAGAAATTTTTGATCTGTGAAATTTATACAAAATAGGAAAAGCCAATGCAAATCTTTTAAAAAACACCAAGATTTCAAATAAGTCGGCTATCAAAAATAAAGCAAATCTTTTGACATACTTCATTTGAGTGAGCATATTTTTTACCGCACAATGTGTTTAGCCTCACGCTTTAAGCAGAGGAGAACTTCTAAAGTCATTTGGAAAGACAATTTCTTCCCATGAATTTTAAACAAAAAAAATAATATTCCTGTTTCAATATTACAGCAAATTTTTATCGCAATCACCATAAAATGTATTATCATAGATATGACAGAAAATAAAAATAAATTAAATTAAAATATTTACTTAGATGATCATGGAATAATACTTTATTCTATTGATACAAAACTAGAGGTTATGGTGCACTGGACTCTTTAATTTCGTGATGAGAAATTAAAATGTCCGGCAGAATTTTTACTTCCTCAAATACAGAATTATCAGATATATTAAATGTAGACTTATTAATTTTAATACATTTTTTATAAAAAAAATGAATCGCTCTGACAGATTATAGGAATGATTTATCACAATTTAGGATAGTTTGGAACATTGTTATTTAGATGCTGTATCGACTATGAAATGTTTATTCCCTCACTAAGCAAAATATATGTGAATTTTTGAACAGAAACTCTCTCTAATGATAAAAATGTGATATATAAAAGAACAGACTTGTTGCAGATAACTCTAAACCTCAGCAATATTTTTAACTGAATTTTTGTAAATGTCCATGTGCACGGAACTTTCAAATTTATTTTTATTGTTAACCGTTTCATGTTTACTTTTGTTTTAATGTTTTGCGAGCGATCTTTTCGTTTTCATGGATTCATTTCGTTTCTCCCTTCATTATGGCTGCATATATAATGAGCAATGACATAAAATTTTTAGAATTTAATTTGTTGCGACAACTGTTGATTGATGCATATTTTGTATTAGACAGAGTGGCCGAGAAAGATCTATATTATTCTAAACATTAATAACAAAAATACGAAAAGGTGAAATGAAATGTTGTTTGCAACAAAAAAATGAAAATCTGACAGTATTTTACAGCACATTCAGTGCGCTCTACGTGATCTACGTCAGCACGAAGAATGTCCAGTCTGTACACGATTTCCCACAAGTGTTTTTTAACATTTCCTTCGTCTTTAAATTTCTACATCCATGCATAAATTGAAGGCATAATTGGTGGTTTTCTAAAGTACATCAGGCGAAACTGTCTTTGCATGGTTTTTGGTTATTTTTTTCTGCTAACCACAATACTCACTGCGCTTTCTCCTGAGAGGTCGCCATTTTTGTTTCTTATTACAGATATCGAGTAATTAGCGCCATATACCTCAAACTATTGTTACTAGAAAAAAAAACGTTAGATTTCTTCATTCTTTTGCCGCTGCATTTAATTTTACCCTCTCATATTTCTCTTATTAATAATTAGAAAAATAAAGATCTTACTCGGACATCCTGTATTGTTTCAGTTTTATAATGTGTGCAATGTACTATTTTTGTCTGTTTACTTTTCAGGTTCCACAAATGTCTAATAGAAGGCATCCATGCTACCTGCTAACTTTCCTCCTATTGACGATTCCCTTGCAAATTCATAGCTTCGGCATGGGTGGAGGTGGCATGAGTAGCTTAGGTCCCCTCATGATGATGATGAAAAAGAGTGGCATGAAAGGTGGAGGAGGTGGCGGCAGTGGCGTGATGGAGCTCCTGGCTGCTGGACTGGTAGTGAAGATGCTTCAAGGTCTGAAGCTCCCGAATTTTATGAAAGAGGATAATTCAAAGATAGTTGCTGTGCCGGTTGTTCTGAATCAGGGAGGAATGATGGGGTCTGGTGGATGGCCATCCTCAGGGATGATGATGAGCGGCGGTTGGCCATCTGGTGGCATGATGGGAGGTGGATGGCCGTCTGGTGGAATGATGATGGGTGGAGGGTGGCCATCAGGCGGTATGATGGGTGGCGGCGGTTATAACTCTGGTGGTGGTATGATGGGAAATAATGGAGGCGGAATGATGGGAAATGGTTGGAAGAACAACAACATGGATTGATATTCGCATTTGTTGTATATTGATGACAAAAACAAGTGTTCAGATCGATTGACTAATTCAATTTTCGAATGTTGTAATAATATAGTATATACCCATCGAAGATATGTAGTACAATACCGTTTCCTATAGTTACAGTTGTAGTTCCAATGTGATATTCATGAACTATTCATCGTGTCTTGTTTAACCCTATATATATAAGAAGGTCATTTAAAATCATGCAATATATATATTTCCTTTTGGTTCAATCATTTTTGCAATTCACTATTACTCTCATCGTGCATGAGTTATCTTCATTTATTTCATCTTCCCAAACTTCATCATTTTCTTCACCCTCTTCTAATAATATAATTCAGAAATCCTATCGTAAAAACATAAAAAACAAGCAACTGTTAAATACTATATTTTTCAGCTTGATGCGAAAAGTTTCAAATTCATAGGATTATGTTTAGAGTTTCCATTTATAATAAAGATGCATCTTTCCCATGATACTAATCGACACTAAAGATATTAGGATTCCAAATTCTTCACATTAGTATCGTATATGAATTTAGATATAGATATAGATTTCATCCTTCCAATCTGACCCAAAACTGTGTAGACTGCCGCTAACAGTTCGTAGTGAAACTATGAGAAAAATACAAAAGTAAGAAATGAAATGAAATTAACTATGTCTTTCTCGGTACCATTTTTATTAATCCCTCTGCCCGAAAATGCAGCATGCATTTTAAAAAGCGTTGAGGATTAACAGATAAAATAAATAATTTATTAATCAAGTAGTCTTGTTTTTGTATCAGATAGCAGCGTTTAATAACAGGTAATAGTAAACAAACATTTGTGGATTCGATTAATTTAGAAATTTAGAATAATAAAAAAAATTGCGTAAAATAAAATAACACCAGGTGTACTTAGGAAATGGAAGATAAAATAGTGTTGCATTCCAAAGAAAGAGTAACAAATCGAAGACATTAACTGTTATACATGTAAGATTCTTCATATAAATAACTCAAAACTTCGTTGTGAGGGACGACTACCATGAAATTTAGTTTCAAGAAGGCTTAGACGAGTCTAAATTCTACACCAAAACAGACTACTTTACATTTTAAATTATGTTTATTCGTACCATTTGCTCCTCTTAACTAATATTGCGATATATCATACACTAGGGAAAAAATTGTTTCAAAAGGTATAACATATTTTCGGACAGAGAGAGTATTATATAAAAAACTTTACATTTAAAATTTTTCGCCTTTAAGTTTTCATGTTCATGTTTTCATACACTAAGTCGAAAATTGTTCCAAACTCTATTTTCGATAAAGTCTCTGTAAATTTTGGATAATTTTCCATATTTCTGATATTTTCGCCTATGTGCAGTTGTTTGTTTTCTTTCTTTGTACTTTTTTTAAAGTACTCAAAAAAGTAAAAAGAAGTATTATGAACTTTGGTCTTTCACCAAAAGAGTAAATGGGCGGAGTTATGGTTTCAAGAACCAACTACCATTTTGTTGAATTGGAATTGTCGTTAACTGCACATACAGGATGTAGTGTTTTGAGAAGAAAACTATACGCATTGTGTGTGTTGTTCGAAGGACAAAATCTAACCAATTGCAATTCTTTGAGCAACAGACCATTTACAATTTATTTCGAAAAATGTAGAATCGAAACTCTTCTGCAAGAATTTATTAAAACATCTATATCTTAAGAATGATATTTACAAGTCCGTTACCCAATTGCATAACTGCGTTCTAATATCCTTTGAATTCTTAAGCATTTTTGAAATCAAAGCAAGCCACTCTTAACTTGTTAGCTCTCCTGATCCTTCTCATCCTGATTGGGTAAGTTCAATCACAAAATTAAAGACTTGGCATTTTTTCAGCTTCCCTTCTATTTTTGAAGGTATTTTAACAAGTATATTATTAATAATTGCTGTGAAAATTATATAAGGAGCTTTAATTTTTTTTTTGTTAACATTCAAAGTATCTTTTACCTTAAATAACATAATTTTTTGAATCAATTTACCTTTTTCGCGGAATTTTGTAATGTAGAAAAGCAGAAATATAAAAAATGACCATTTATAAATTTTTATTGTTAAAAAGAGACATATTTTATCCCATTATAATGATTTTATTAGGCAGCTAACAGTTTAACACTAAAATATTCTTAGAATGTTTTAAAAGTTTAAATATTTAATTGATATAAATCAATAAAAATTATGCTAAAAAATTTCAGTTTAATTTCGTCATCAAAATTCTTCTGTGAGAAGAAATTTTGTGAGAAACTTTACATTCATTTCAGTCTCCTATTAGTAGTTCACCTTCTTTAATGCTTTTCATAATATTTAATAATATATTAAAGCTGGTTCCTTTTCTACTTCATTATTGATATTCTCTGCATACTGTGCTCTGTCTCTATAGATTTCCCATATTACTAACGAATATTACTAACGCATACAGAAGAAATGAATAAATGTGTTAATTGAATGTTATAATTTCTTACAATTAGTTCTTCATATTTTTATTCCTCGTAAAATAAAATTTATGTAGGTCGAAACTGTAATCCCAATGTAACAGCTATTGCAGATCCATTTATCCGGTCTATTATTTTTTTATAAAATATAGTAGCTAAGTGCCCAGGGATAAATCCTTTTATGACTGGCTGAAATAGAATTAATCTTACCATGGCTCATAATAAATACCCTCTCGCTCAGATCTCTGACAGACAAGTAGTTCAGGATTTTCTGACGATTTTCGTGCATTGTTGCTTTACCGTTGGAACAAAAATTCGTCTGGAAGCCTTAAATGGAACATCTTCTCAGCCATTTACTCCTGCATTTTAAGAGTTATTTTATAGTTATAAAAAGTACGAATTTGCTGAGAAGAAACTTAGAAATAGAATAAAATTTGTCTCCTGCTGTAGATGATCAGAAAATGCATTCTGAAGAAGATTTTGTAGTTATTAAACTCCTCTAAAAACAGGCAACTTTTTGATTCTGAACAATAACATTCATAGGGCCAATAGTTAGAATTATGTATCAAATCTTAATCGATTCATTTTAGCGAAGATTTTGTTTACCTCAAAGGTTACTTGTCAGTTTTCGTACCTGTTGCATTCATTAGATGAAGCTTCCTTTCATTTTCCTTTGTTCAATAAGGCAATTTTTTGTTTGAAATATACGTTGTGGAGATAAGCTTGAATAAAGAATATCGTTTTTAGTCTAAAAGGTAATAGAAAGTTTGGATCGAAACATCTAAAAGGTTTGGATGGGAACATTTAAAACATTTGCATGGGAAAATTTAAAAGGTTTGTATGGGAAAATTTAAAAGATTCGGATGGGAGCATTTAAAAGGTTTGGATGGGAACAATAAAAAAACGTGAAAATCTGCACGGCAAGCTGCATTTTTCCCTAATTGTCGCAGAAATCTTTATGGGAATACTCACGAAATAAGAAACGGCATGCAAAATTAATCCGCATTAGTCATCTTTGAAGTTAATTCTCAAAACAGAATGCTCCGTTCGTTTTAAGGATGAATAACGCTTAACAAGATCAATTAGAGTAATTTGTCCTAAATATTTCTTGGAAAACATATTTCTCTGTATATACCTAGTTGTTTCCTTTTAACTACTTACTTTGTTTGAAATTTTACTTGAAAAGTTTTAAATTTTTTTGGAACTAAGGATTTCATGGTTATATGGAAACAAATTTTATTTTTCTAAGTTTTCTTTAAAAAATAATAAAATAAAATTCCATTAATTTCAAATTTTACCAAACTTCCCATCTGCTCCTAAAAGAAAATGAAGCAAAATGTCAGCAATGCAAGATACGTTGAACAAAAATTTGTGTATAGAGATATATGGTGAAAAGTTTATAAGCTAACATATCGAGTGACGTAATCAGGGGAGAGAAAGGGTTTGATGGTTCGAAGAGCCAGCTAAGACCAAGCCAGGTGCAATGGAACTTGGCTGATTTGAAGCTGAAAAGATTGCAATAAAAATTCAGTAAGAGAAAAGGGCAATTCTTAAACTAAAAATTCCGGGTAAAGAATTGTACTTAATATTTATCAATTTTAGTAAATAATACACAATTACTAATAAATAATAAGTAATAATTTAAGAAAAAGTAAAAATAATTATAAATGTTAATAATTTTAAAATAATAGTTTCAATTTACAATGTACAGCGCTTTGATACAATAATTATACAACAAAAATTCAATTCAAGACAAGATTCAAAAATTCATGACAAGAGGTGAAAAAATATTCTATGACCTGGACCCCATTTACTCTCGCTACGCCACAGATCATACCTAATTCAACTATTTCATACAATCGAAAGATACCAGGAGGATAAAAGAATAATTATTTGTAATTTTTATTTTATAACGTTTATAGCACTTAACAGGATTTGGCAATCCAGTAACTTCACTACGAAAATTGGCAGTTTTTAAAATCATAATTCATTGTAAATAATCTCATAATCATATTATTTTTTCACCTACATCATAAAAACATTTATAATCATGCATAACTAATGTTATTTTAAAGGAAATTTATAAACACAATAATATGAAAAATGCGTCGTGTATCATCATGCATGTTTGCATAATGTTCTATAGTTAGTCCACATGTAATAAATTGTTTATACAAAAATATTTTGTATTTGTCTATTTTTTATTGTTGATTCATTACGATATATCATAATAATGACTCACACAAACAATATTATTCTATTCATAATTTTTATAGCCAATTATCTGAAAACAGGGATATCTTTATTTTATTAGGAATTTGTGAGACCATTATTATATGACTGAAACATCGTACAAACGAAAGGAAAGCTATTTCTTATAAAATTTAATTCGAGTCAACCACTTCTTTCGTAAGTTTTAGACTTATTTTCAATTCTAAAAAAAATAATTAAAGAATATTTGAAGCAAAATATGATACCCTGGGAACATATCTGGCTGTTGAACTTCATTCCTGTAAGTACTTTACAAGTAAAACGGGAATATTAATATTTAATTCAACATTTGTACTTGTGCATTATTAAAATGATTGCTCTCTATCTGACGTCACTTTCTTCACTAGATATCTCAAAACTTTCAAACCACAAAAAGTTAAGTATAATGACAATAAGCCTATAGTAATAAATAAAAAGAAAAGAATAAAAATTGATTTTTCTGAATTTGTGTCTTGAAATGTTTTTTGATTAAACCATCTAACAATTCTCTTCTTCATTAAATATCATTGGTTGTAGAACTATCAGAAGCATTGACTTCTTTAGTTTTGAAATTTTGCTCCAGACAGGGCTGAAACTGAGAAAATCTCGTTCATTTCTCAATTTATTATGAATAATTCATTTCATTAAAGAAAATTAAAATTTATAGAACATCAGATCAGATCATTTAAAGAAAGTCCATTCGAAGCATAATCATCATAATTAATAATCATAATTGCATGTACATTATTTAATGAATTACATACAAATTCCACAGCAAAAAAATACGTTATAGAAACAAATGTTTCACAAGTTTTAGATCAGTTAATATACGAAAATTCTGTAGATACAGACTTTAAAATCAAGAATAGTCGATAAATAACTAGAGACAGAAAAATAACGACAAGTATTCAGAGTGTTTCAAGAGCTTTCTTAGATCAATTAATACTGGAAAACTCCAGATAAAAGGGCTTTAAAAGCAAAAATACTCGATAAATAGCTAGAGAGAAAAACGTAAGAAATAAATTTCAATGCTTCAAAGTTCGATCTAATAAACGAATGAAAATTACAAATGTTTAATTAAAATGGAAGGGAAAACTATTTTTTTCTTTTCATGCTTTCCAGATAATATGCTTTTGGAAAGTTGTCCAAATAATATATACATTTTATAATGTATTTTAACTCATTTTGAATAAGAACTTGTTGTTGATAGATGGAATTTTACAAAAAACAAAAAAAAATCACAGTAATATAGAGGCGCCGTTTCAGGTTCTATTTCCAATCCTCATAAACAAGTCATGTTTGTGTACGTGTACGCTTTAAAATTGTCGTAGGAGTCAAACATACCCATGATCTCCTTCTCGGTACCTCATAGTGGCTTAAACTTTCCCAATAGTCCCCGTAAAAATTTAAAGCTGGAAGTTCTTGTCATCTTATAACCGATCCTTACTACAGAAATTTATGCACGATATAGATGAAAACCATTTGATTTTTCTTTCTCAAATAAAGTTGAATAAATTATAAACAAAGTAATGAAAGGTATTATCTTTAATACATTAATTATGATAATTCAGATTATATGTATTCTGTTGATATGTTTTTAATAATACATATTTTATTTGTATATTTTTAAGCGAGTGATAAATGGACCAAAAAGCCAAAAGAACCAAACGACTTCTCTTCATTAGCATTTTAGCTTACATAAATATTTCTCTAATAACCATTAGCGAGATGCATTCATGTTGAAAGAAAATTTTAAAGTACGAGAAATTGCACTGTTTAAATGGTATTTTCGATTGCTTAATACGGTGATAGGTAATCAGACAATTCATTCATTTTATTGAGCAAAGGCATATAAAAATTTGTAATTGCCATGAGAAATGAAGTGAAATATTCTGCCGACATTCATGCAGAATCCTATACTGATTTTTAAAACTTAATTTTGTTCAAACACATAAATTATTTCTGAAAACATTAATATCAAATTCAGGACTATTTGACTAGGCGTAAAGATGCAGTGCATATTCCTTTCCCATACTTTTAACTTGAGATGATTTTGACTATAGATACTAAGCGAAGAGCACCAAGCCGGAACAGTAAACGGGGGAACAGAATTGACACTGATAGCATTTACTTGCTTACGAAATAATATTCAAAGAAATTAAATCACGAAGCTAGGATTATTCACTGAAATAGAATAAATGTAATCTAGGCATTTTAAAAATTGGGAAGGAGAATTCTAACTCAAGCTAATTTTTAAAAATAAAACAAATCATTATTTTATTATTAATAATAATAATGTGTATGGAACAATATTCAAGACATTTTACACAGAATCAGAACAAATTTAATGAGTAATATCCCAGACCCATGAGTAATACCCTATTTTTACGGTATTTAATGAGTAATATCCCAAAGAAAAGGGATCCGGGACATTTTTTTAATACGAGACAAAGAGACAAAAACCGGGGCTATCACATCTAATCCAGGACATCTTGTTACTTTATCTCCATGACTCCACATTCTCTTTCAAACGTGATGGATGAATTTTTCGTTTTGTTATCAGAATTTATCCGTCATCAGCGAGAAACTTTTCTTCTGGAATTGTGTTTCGACAAAAATAAACAGTTATTATAAATGTTGGTTGATTACACATTCATGATGCATTTCTTTCCGGAACACAGCAGTATTCATTACCATCATTCTCGGAGTTAATGTAGTAGAAGTAGCTGTTAGTCAACTCGAAAACGAGAAATGATTCAAAAAAAAGATTTGAAAATATTTATTACCTCTTAACTTTGACTAAATGACATTTTAACAGTATTTAATGAGTAATATCCCAAAGAAAAGATGGGAAGATGAGTTATTCCCATTTGACACAGGACAAGTGGTCTGAAAAGCACTCAAAAATGTCTCCGTTTCCACTCCGTAAAACAGTTGTCTTCGGCTGAATAATCAACATAGAACAAGAGAAATAAAGAGAAAACAAATTAAATGAGATTCATACCTCTAGTTCGAAACATCGCAGAATTATAATGTTTTACGTTTGATTCGTCTGTTTTATATTATTTTAAAAAATTTACTCTTAATTATGGCACCGATAACATACACAAAAATAAATATAATTAATATGGTTGCAATGAGCGTACAGTGATAAAACAATGAAAAGTATTACTCCAAAATATACTTAAAATATTTTTTAATTTATATAAATTATAAAAAAAATTGTGCGGAAATAAAATTACCACCAGTGAAATGCTAATTTTCTTAATTTTTGAAGTAGTGAAAAAAAGTCTTTTATCAAATAATTTGCTTTGAAGTTATTGAAGAAAAACGTTAACAATTCGATTAATTTTTATTTAAAAATCTACTTAAAGTTTTGAAAAATACTTTCTTAATGAGAACCTGTTACCTAAATAGTAATCACCTGCCAAATTTTATAGCTCTAGGTCCAACGGTTTGCCCTGTAGAGAGCATTGAATAATTTTGCAACTTTCATGTCGCATGAAACATCACGCTATTTCCAAATAGTATCCAGCATTTAAACATTATCATGCTAAAACATTAAAGTAATACATAGTAAGCAAGAAGTATGTTCCTTGCGCGGGTGTTATAAAGAGAAATTTTTTAAAAATAAAACCATAGAAAACAGTTTAAAAGAGGGAGACAAGAAATAGAAACAGAAGGATACAGGGAAAAGTTTTAATTTCTAGAACAATGGGTTCTGAACGTTGCGAAACGGATACATAGAAAAGTTTATATAAACGCTTTTTTTCTATTTATGCGTCATTTAACCATGCGATCTAAGCAATTTTGAGCTCAGGTTCGACCTATTCTGATCTGCGGCTAGAAGCAACTTGAAAAGCTTTTTATCGATTGGATTGTCGATTAAGCTAGCCGACAATAAGTTTTCTGAACCATATTTCAGTTTATTGGATGGAATAAAACAATACTTTTATCTTTAACTGATACATATAATCAAACTTTCAGTAAAGAAGAACTTGCTAAGGTCACAAAAAGAGAAAAAAAATTGAAATAATTGTTGAGGAAGCTGTAACTCTTTAACCCCAAAGGACGAGCATCCATTCTGTATTAAAAACGTTGGTTCATTTGACGTTCATGATTAATTTCTCTCCGGAACAGAGCAATATTCACTACCGTCATTCATCGATGTTGTAAAAGTGGCGGTTAATCAACTCAAAAACGAGCAATGCTTCAAAAAAAATTTTTAACTACCGCTTAACTTTCACTTAACCACATTTTAACAGTACTTAATAAGTAAGATCCCAGAGAAGGGATGGGAAGATGAGATATAGCCAGTTATTTAATAACCAGTTTAATTAATTCACTGAATAAAAAGAAAGACACTGTGGTTGACTAGAAAATAGCAGGGGTCTGAACCTGTTATTATTCAGAAGAGAACTGGTGATATGACCGAGAAAGAGTTGGTAAAATAGTGACTGTGAGCATGGCTGGTTTAGAAAGAGAAAGATGCGTTTGAGTCTGCAAAGGCATCACGCCGGCATGTTTTTAGAAGTAAAATGAATCAGAGCGTTTAGGATGAGAAAATAAAATGTCAACGGAAACTATTCTGCTTAATGATCCCTGCATGGTTCCCGAAGAGGAAAGTTTTGACCACTAAAACGTCTTGCAAATGGTCTCTCACATCATTTTGCTTTCTCATTTCACATTTGGCGACACTTTTCCTTATCTTGTTATAACTACTGCTCAGAAGAATTGTAGAAACAAATTATCTTGTAATTGCACTTGACTGTTTCGAGTGTATGGCAGGGATTATTCTAATTTTCTTTGTGTACTTTAGAGTAGCTCAGATTGAGAGGTGTTTCTGCATCGGTAGATAAAATACAGAACTTCCTGTATGATTGCAGAGTAATAAGAAAAATTCAAATTGAGTAATGCTTTGAAAATGGATTTTTACTGCCGAATGGTTTGATGTTCAATGCTGGCAAATATTCAAAGGATTCACATGCTTCCGGAGGTATTTAGCTTTATTAGCCTTTTCATGTAAAGTTTGTTTCTCACAAGGGAAACGCGAAGGAAATAATTCTTGTTTTGTTCAGAGATTTTATGAGTACTTTCACTAATATCTATTTTTTTTCCTTTATTCCGCTATTACTACTTACTTCAGCATAAATAATTTAGTATATTGTTACGTAAATCGTCCCGGTGTGTGTACGGTGAAAACAGTGCAACACACAGGATAACGGAGAATGACAGTATATTCTCGAATATTCCGGAAAACACGAAGCGCAGGTAACAGGAAAAACAGCACTTGCACAGATTAGCAACACAAACAGACAGCAATTCACTAATAAGAACAGCAACAGCACTTTCGATACCGCTCGGCGTCTAACAACTTACTAGCTCGTACAGCTGATGAAACTCCGAAGAGATATTCCAAAGACGTTCGCACTCCAAAGGCTATCCCAGTCGATTAACACACCAAATCGATCAATAAAATATGTGATCCGAGCACGGTCTTATTTATAGTCAACCCAACAGGCCGTGACGTCACATGGAATCATCTGCATAAATCAGGATCTCGGCCCCCTAATAAACATATCAAGAAAATTCCAGTACTTTTGAGATCCCACATTTCGTCGCCGAGCCGCCAAAATGGTCGCCAAGGTCGGGGTCAATGGCTTCATTCTTCCGTTTTTCTCATACATACCCTTGTAGTACTCTCTTCCCAACCATAAGACTAAAATTACTAGGAAGCGACTTTCTGTGTTCGTAATAAGATTCTACAGATCACTATTTCATTGAAATAAAAGAGTCAGAAGAAAAGCGTGGCAAATTGCGAAAAATGTAAAATTATACGTCTAATTAAGAGATTATCTTACTGATATGTATACATTATGTCATATCACGTCATAAGGAAGTATGCAAGCTTGGAAACAATAGCTTGTGTTTCATATTGGCATTTATTATTAGCTCCGAAATGATATATTCATCTATTTCAAAATGTTTTGAGTTATTTCAAACTGACTGAACAATTAATTAAAGAGATAAGAAGTTGCCTAATCAAGTATGACTTTTCTGCGATATTATCCATCTTTAATTCTGGGGCAGCATAAAAAAAAATTGCCTTAAAATTAAATTTACCCTTTGCTTTTAATAAACTCCGATGCCAAGAACCACCGCGAACTCTTATCAGTCTTTACATTCATAGGATAGACTGGTTTTTAGTGCGAAAAAGTTTAAAAAATGTTAAAGCGTGGGACATTTTTTTTTATTTTTAGCGCTTGTATTTCAAATAAAAAAAATTGAATTTATTGACACTTAAGAATCTGACTGTATCTAATTTTATATAAAGAGGGAAAATAACTAGAAATGATCATTTCTAAGTATGCAGATTTATAGGCGTCAAATATTTTTGCATCAAGCATATCAAAATCAATTCATTATTTTAAACTGGAAAAACCAATGGAACCTTCAACCAAACAACAAACTGCTTATCATTAAATTAATTATAAGAACATTGCACACCCTGCCTGAAAAAAAGTTTGATAACAATTTGAACTCAATGATGCATAGAACATATACACTATACCCAGTCTACTAACTATCGGGAAAGTCCACTCCTACTGTATTTGTAGATATCCCTCTTCTGTGTAACACATCATAATTGAAAGGCCAGGTTTCAAACCGAGATGTATACAGAATTTCATATTTAATTCAATAAGCTTGACTAAAAAACTTTAATTAGATTTTCATGCACATCTTTTTACATTTCTTAATTATACACGATTTTAAAGGCTAGTATGAAACTAGAAAGAACATCTTAAAATTTAACCTGCCTTTTTTCAAAAATTTAATGCCAATTACTTTTACTTTGGCATAGTGTGTCTCAAAATGACCCAGTGCTGATAAGCAAAGGTTAAATCCTATTCCAGATATAAAAGTCTGAGTCCAACACGGTTCAATTGAATAAGATTAACGTTAACATAGAAAGCAAATAAAAAATTACCTTTTTTCAAAACATATTTCAATTCAAGCAGTAAAAATATACAAAATAATCGGAGTTCAATGCTAAAATTGTTTTCTTCCTGACAGTTGGCATATTTCCTCTGTTACAGTCTTTTCCACTTTGGTGGAAGTTTCGTATTCGCATTGTTTACTTAAAAATTGATCCAAGGTGAATGCGAGTATTTCTTTATCTTGCATGAGACTGATTTTTCTTCTCTTAAGGTTAAATTAAATTAAAAAGTTGCTTAACGAATAGTTAGGACAGCGAACGCTTTTAAGATATATTTTTAAGTTTGGACAATAAACAAATATTTGTTTCTACGGATGTCTTGTTTGTTAAAGCGTGGCGAGGCTGAGGAGCTGAGATCGCAGGAAAGTTGCGAGTTCTATCCTCTAGCTATGCAGCAAGCAACGTATAAAAACTGGGAGACCCATATTTGCTTAAGCAACGAATTGCTAAGTGCTGGAGGCCTACCTGGTTTTCTCCCAAGCGAAACACAAGTGTTGTCCAGTTTCCTAGAGTTAGTCTACCTACCCCTATATATTGAAACTATAAGTAACTACTACAATTATACCAAGTATAAGTAACTACTACAATTATACCAAGTATAAGTAACTACTACAATTATACTAACTATAAGTAACTACTGCTATAAGAAACTAAACTACCTACAGTATACATCTAGTACAAAAGTAAAAATAAACCATGTAATTCTTTATTTATCTTTTAGTATTCAGAACGGAAGTTTATCCTGGAGGATTCCTATCGCTGCTGGGAGCTTGCCTGATTTTCTCCCAAGCGAAACACTAAGGTTGTCCAATTTTTTTCAGGTAATCTACTAATCCCTTTAAGATTTGATATAAGGCCCTTATAAGATCTAATGCAAAAGTAAAAAGAAACCATGTAATTCTTTATTTATCTTTTGTTCTTCAGAGCGGATTAATATCACAGAAATTGATGATCGGTTAACGAACAATTCGGGCAACAAATGTTGTTTTTGAACAGATTATATTTATGGAACAATCAACTGCAGTAATATTTCGTAGTTCACAACATGGATATAATTTTGCATGCAAATTTTCGAATGTTTTTATACCTGACTGATTATATTTTGTGAAGTTCGTGCATCCAAAGTTCTGTTAATTTTGCCATTAATCTGAATCGTATTGAGTTTTCATTACCTAATTTTGCATACAGTTAGGTTTTGCTATTGACTTATAATTTGATATTTCGAAAACGTCGGAGAAACCCTTACATAAAAAATCGAATAACTGTGCTTCTATTTCAACTTTAAAGTTTAAGATTTCTTCTGAGCATTTTTGAGATTACGAAATTTTGACTTTTCGTGACAAATAATTAAATACAATTAATTTTAAAAAAATAGTTACCTTTTTAAATCAAACTTAAGGGACGACTTGTTTATTAACAGTTCTGTTAAATACTTTTAAGTTGTCTGGGTCACTAGTATGATAAATTTATTTTACTACGTTCAACAAAAAAAATCAAAATGGATTTATAATTAAAGCAGCTCATCCAGTTTTTGTTTCTTATCTAGTGAATGAAATTTTAGACTTTTGAGAAAATTAGGTGTCAAAAATGAATATTTTATGCGTAATATCTAAAAGTTTGTCAGCAGCTAGTACAGACTAATTTTCTTCGGAAACTGAATTTTCGATGGTTTACAGTGGAATCTACTCATGCTATGCACTCAATCTATTCATTTTCTTGACAAACGCCAAATACAACGCACAGATTTAATTTTGGAATCTATTGCGCATATAGGCGGAGGAAAAATTACATGGCATCACAGCAGAATGCAAGACAACGTATAGTTAGACATCTGATGACGAGGTCAGTAACGTTTGTCGTGAAACTGCGACATCTTGTCATCCTGCTTATGCATTGGTGCTTGTTTATGATTATGAGCCTATTTTAATCAAGATATTTTTCATGGCATCGTCATAATTTTGGTCTGCGATATGTTTCACGATTTCGACATAAATTAGTCAATGTTTTTTTGTTTAAATAGAAAATCATCTACTCCTAAAGAATATTTCGATGATTTCATATGGTGAAATTTATTCTTATAATCATGTCGAATTTCTGACAGCATAATTTTAGTCTTACAATTTCAAAATTTTTATGTCTATAATTGAGGAAAAGAGGGTTTGGGAAAAAATATTTCACAAAAAACATAGACAATGCAGAAGAAACGGTTTTTAATAGAAACATAACTAAATACAGACAAACATAGTTTTATTTTCTGAAAATCGATTTGAAAAACTAAGTTTAAAAAAGAAATTTTTCTTTTCAGTTGGCTTCAAGTTTTTCTAATTTTTCCATTAAAGACATTGCTTTGATCGCAAATTTCACTCCATTAAACTATTCTATAATAAAAAATAAAACAATTACTTAGCAACGCATCTCATAATATGAATAGGATGATTTTTAAAATCTGGGTAACCTTTTCCAAACATGTAGTTTAAAAGAGAGTGTGAAATGTAGTCGATGAAAGTTTCTGATCACCTTTTGACTTCTTGGATAAAAACTTTCATTTTCTCATTTGTGTGAATGTTTCCAAGAGTTTAAAATGCTCTCTAAGTTTAAAAAAATTCCTCTACAAACATGCATTATTCTCATGTGAATATAATTGTTTTTCACTAAGCATTTAATCTTACTATCTTATCTTCAATGAGAAGCGGTTGATTTTTTAAGAAGTTATTCCAGCATGAAATACGATCGTACTCTTAATTCTTGTAATCCCTCCTAATTATTTTTTAGAACAAAGAGGAAAACTTTTTACGAAACAGAATAAATCGGAACATAAAATCCTTCCAACATGAAAGGTATTTTACCAAATTTCTTACAAAGAACCAACGATGTTCGTTTGATAATTCTTTTAAAATTCCAATGGATAGCTAATATACTATCCTTAATTTTCTAACTAAGTATCTTTCCTTATTTTTAAGTACAGCTGTTCTTTTCCTTGATCTCGATGTTTTCTCTTTGTGTTTTATAGCTAACAGATTATATTGCTAACAGAATCTATAGCTAACAGGATTCGAATGAGTTTTTTTAATATATATATCATTCTGAGTTTCATTTCACTCTTATTAGCAAATATGAAAATTTAAATAGGGTAAAAAATGAAGACTAAAAATAAATTGCGTGTTTTCTGTCTGTAATGTATTCTTAAGCAATAACTAAGATACTATTAAAAACTGATAGACGAATGTGCGCATTAGTGACGGATTGTTAGATGTGTTCGGGCTGCTGGCAGTTGAAGGTTTTCTTGGTTTTCCTTCAAGTTCAACAAAAATGTGGGCCAGTTTTCCAGGAAAGTCAGTCAGGAGGGAAACCTACACATATTTAGGAGGTAAGTCCGACTTCTACTTCAGTTACTGCTAGATGACGGGGTCTCTCACCAGTAGTAAGTATTACACTACCCTTTTTGCCATAAGTCCCTGACGCATGGACCTTGGCTAGTTATCCAAGGCCAAGTGGGATTACTTAATAAATTATATGTAGTAAGTCCAATCTATAGAAATTATGTTAAAAAATAATTTATAACTAAGGAAATAGTCGTTTATAGTAATACCGAGACCAATATTTTATATACTTTTTTGTATTATTTGCCTCAGATTTACATAGTCCCTAACATCTTTTACTTCACATCGATTTTAAAATTTGAGAATTAATTACAATATTCTGTAGCCAAAGAAAGCAATTAAAAGACAAATCAGAAAAAATTATTTCCGATATCAAAATAAAACACTTCAATCATTCTTTAATTTTCCTTAAGTAATCAAAAAATAAATATTAAAAAAATTATTCTAACTATTTAAAGCCGTATGATTACTTACATGAATGAAAATATTTAAATCAATAAGTTCCTCGTCTAATCTTCCTTTAATGAATCACAAAAACATTCACATTTTTTCTAACTATTTAAAGCAATTACGTGAAATATCAGTGAATGAATTAAAGAGAAGGAAATGTTTAGTGGACAAAAATTCAGCGACAATTAATAGCTGATATCCCCTTCCAATAAATCTTCTAACCCTACTGAATTTTCATTTAAAAAACTCCTAAAATCTCATCATCTGTAACCACACGCCAGTTTTGCTAACATTAAAAAAATTGTTTTCATCCCAGTCGGAAAACATTTCCTCTAAGAATATTAACCGACTTCTTAAAGAAATTTTACTCACACGGAAGCGGCGGATCAACTTTTTACTCTCGACTTACGACGGTTGATTAAGACAGTGAAGGAAAAGCAGAATGGGAATTGAGTGACAAGAACTTTCTTTTCTTTTCTTTTTTATTTCCGTTCGGAAACACATTAGTTCCGATGACGTACCACAAGGCATAATAGGTCAGTATATATAAGGGGAGAAATAGAGAATGGCGGATTAGTTTCAACATTTTTTTACCAAGAGATAAGGACCTTCAAGTATAGACGCTTGAAATAAAAATTTGCCACAGGTAAACTGATATTATTTTCAATACCATTTTATAATTATGCATTTCTTTATTTAAAAACGCAATTTTCATTATGCGCTTCGAAATAAATAGTATCGTAAATTATGGTATTCTCTGTTTTCGCTCTTACCTCCATGGAGAGTAATACTCGTATTCATTATCTTCATACTTTAAAAATATAGTTTCTTTAAGATGCAACTGCAACTGTTTTCTTTCTTTATGCTCATGGTGTAGAAAAGAATATATAAACATTTATAACAGCTATTGCATAAACAACTAATAACATGCATTAAAATTGCGAACCTCAAATTAATTTATACAAATGTAGAATTTTGTCAACTATCTGTAGTGTCCAAGATGATGATCGTTTTGTCCTGGTGCTGCTGAAAAAACCCACCAATGAAACTGCAAATGATACCAAATTTGGCAATTGGAATTATACCTCATTTTTTTCATGGATGTTGTAATATTCTTAACAAATAAAAAATATATATTTGTAGAATTATTAAAATATTTAAAGAAAAGAAATTAATTAGATAAAAAATCGTTTGGTCATAAAAGAAATTAATTTAAAAATATCGTTTGGCTGAAAAGGAAATTAATTTAAAAAATTGTTTGGCATTTATTCTTTTCTAAAGGTTATAAAAATAGTGTGGCAACAGTATATTTGTCTTTTGCTAACGTTGCCTAGCAACGGAAAAGAATAGTCATGATTGAAGATGGAATTCGATGTAAGTCAGTGATGTAACTTTTGTGATGTAAGTGTAAGTGTTTGTTTTACATGTTTGTGCCGTGGAAGACGTCCAATAAACATATTATTTTTGATAAAGAGGGCTAATCGATTCTTCATGCTATGCTTAAATACATCACAGTAGTCTCAACTGGTTGGTTGTAACTGATCTTGAGCTATTTTCGTCGTGTCTTGTATCCTCGCAGAAAGAAATCCATGGAGATGAACTTCAGCGAGTGTGGGAGGAGTAATCTGTTTCCAAGAATTCTGTCAAACCAGGTCCTCACATAACGACAGTAAGGCGCAGGGATCCATTCTACTGGAAGCAGCATTCTTTATTCTGAAACAACACTTGAATCCAACAAGAATACATAACGCATTCCTTATTAAGTTCATGTTTAAATCACGTATCCGTCATTATAGACCCTATCGCGGGACAGTAATGCGCAGGGGATACGTTCTACTGGAAGTATCTTTTTACATTCTGGAATATCTCTTGAATCCATGGCATAACGCATTTCTCTAAAAATCCGAATTAACATCATCAGCTTCAGTATTTTCAAAGAAGACAGATCCAACAAATACACATGTTGACAAATTACCCTGCGTAGTTAACACCTACTAAGTTAGCATGGTTTTCATCTATCAAGCAAGACTCTTTAGTTATCTAGTGTCAGTAATTACAGCGATAAACTGAACGTTATTTATGAAAAAGTATTATTTAACTGTAAAATACTTGCATCCATAAGGAATTAACAGTTATTGAATTTATTAATCAGAATCAGTAAACTTCTAGTAGATGATCAGATATTATATTTGCAATAATTCATTTGAGTTATGATCCTTTACAGTTTTTTACTACTTCTACATATATTTTATGCATATACATGTTATATGTAATTGGTGTTCAAAGTTTGTATACATTTATTTAAACACCTTATATATTGATAGCATTTATTGCAATAATGTTTGCTATTTTACAAAGACATACTGTCTTGATTGTTAAACTGCTGTAAAACAGAACATTCATGCGCTTAAAATAAAAAGATTAAATATCGGATGGAAACAAAAGCGAATAGTCTAGAAATTTACTTTCAAGTAACTTTGTCACTGAATGATATCAGTAATCTTCAAATGTAGTAAACCATATTTAATTTTGCTAATTTACCTTCAATTATCGAATTATGTTCCATATTTGACATCTGTTTGATTTTTAAAAACACCAAATTGGTTTATTAACTCTTTTTTTTAATAACTTTCTGTCAATTCATTTTCGCGAAAATGAAAATGAAAATTTTTTCCGAAAGTGATTTATTAAGAGCTTGACTTAATTATTTAATTATATTTAATTTTCCTAATGTTACTTCGCATCTGTATTTAAAATTTCTAAGCTGTGAAAAGCGCAAAATTAAGTGTTTCTTTTTCAATTTTAAAATCTAAATTGGCCAGTAACCAAACTGTATTTTGATTTAATAAAGATGAAATGTTTTCTCAATTCGGACGCTTCTTTTTGGAGTTGTCTTTGCTATTTATATTACTCCGTATGCTAGAAAATTCATTTAGAACTCCATTTTTAAAAGGTAATTTTTCAAGGGAATTCATACTTCACGATCTCTTCTCAATGCTTTTGTAAATAATCAAGGTTTCCTCTTTAGTTGTATAAGTTCCATTGATGCATTGTTTTTCGATAACACTACTTTAAAATTTCTTTCTCTCTGCTTCCGTTCCTTCATGCCCTCAGTTAGTCTCCGTCCCACTAACTGGATTAGAGAGGATGTTATCTTCTTCTCTCAACATGGACCTTTCCCTGCCTACCTCAAAAGGTTTCACCTGTCTGACAGCGATTATTGCAGTTGTGCTGGAATTGGCACGGCACTTCACTATGCCACGGAGTGTATTTATACAGTGTCTTGGCATATGAGTAAGCCAGCGCCAAACTTCGAACAAGAATGGCTGAAAAGGGTCGCCAATAACCTCGTCTCCAGGCATAAAATTCATGGGATTATCAAATTCATTAGCGAAAACAGAGATCTTTTCCGGACTCCCTAGCCTTCAACTTTCCAGCGAGCTGAACTTAGTAGCTCAATTACCGGACATTCCCCCCTTCAAATAAAAGAAAGGTATAACAATATCTAAAGAAAAGAAGACTATTACGAACTAATAGTGTAAAAGTGAAAATGCCTGTGCTGTGCATAGTGTATACATTTCCTTCTTTTTGTTTATTTTGTTTTTCTTAAATAAAATTCCCGTGCCTTGTCCATCAAACCGTTCAGTGACCGGTCTGGTCACGGGTACGGGGGTAAGAGACGGCGTTCTGTTCTGTTTCCGTTCCTTTCGTCTATAAATATTTTTAAAGTTTTAATTTTTGTAGCTGTACTGACTGGTTCATTATTCTTCAATGATTTTTCTGACAGAAAAAAAGTGCTTCTAATAATCAGCTATTGCATTTACTATTTCTTATACTCGAATCTGTATTGATGATATGTTGCATCTCAGCTGACTCACTTTAGACTAATTAAATTTTTGATCACTTTTACTTATAAAAGACAGTGCATATTTTTAGGGATGACTGAACTAAAATAACACATGACTAATAATCATGAGGAAGCAATCAGACGCTAAAGGCGGATAAAGTTCATCAAAGTCATATTATTACATAACATGTTTAGACAGCAGTCTTTCGTGATCGTTGGTTTGAATTCGGATTTCACAGAAGGTCCGTCGAGTTTGTGGTCCCGGTGCAGATTAAATACGCCGTCGTGAGTCAGACGTCCTCGGTTTGGTGAGGCATGGAAATTTGAAAAATGTGTTTCTGTCTCCGGTGTCATCTTCATTATTTGGCCACAGTCCAATATTACGAGGTCCGTGCCAAGTAATCCTAGCATAGTTCCACAACTGAACGTTATTCAAATTAAGCTAAACCCTTAAGACATTTTTAATTTTTATTTTTTTGATTTAACAGTATTTCTTTATGATCCTGTGACTTCGGATTACATTCAGTACGAGAAATTTGTAGCACTAATGATCAATCTAAAACAAATAGAGAAAATTGTTATTTTTTTCCGAAACATATTTTATTCGTTCATTACTGAAATACAACTTTGGTGCCCTTTACTTTCAGTGATTGGTTTCAATTGCCACTTTTTGTACTCCAAACTGTTGCTTTCTCATTTTGAATTACAAAACTTTCTTCTATACTAAGAAATATTGTTATCTCTCTTTACAGCCACGCTAAAGACGTGCACTGTGAATCACTGTCCAAGACAAAAAGAGGAGCAACTTAGAGTTGTAATTAGTAAGTTTGTATATTTCACTTTTTTTTATTTGAAATGAAAATACAACGAGTAAATTTTAATGTTTTTTCATGGAATATTTAGTGCAAAATATTCATGAAAGTAAATGATGTAAATTGCCTGAAAATTTAAAATTTCATTTACCATAATCATAAAGAAAACCCCGACCAGTCTAGGCATGCGGAGTACTGCATATATAAATAACCCACACCGATCGACTCACCCAAAGGGTTTAGAGTCTATAAGGATCGACGCGGAGTACTGCATGGCTGGCCGCCGCGACAATTGACATGGGCATTGTGGCCGAACGCATTATAGTCCAGCATTGTAGTCAACGCATATAGCAGCACATGAGACGACCCTTCCCCATTGCAGAGGTACGACCCGTCATCGTAGGCGGGCCTAAATCAGCCGCCCCACCCTTTATATACCCACCCAGGGAGCGAGGCAACAGCTTATTCATACAGAAACGTCTCATCCCCGTATTTGGGGCGCCCCGGTGGGAATCATTTTACCATAAAATGCTAAAATTGAATTATATGCATTTTGAATCCTACATTCCAGCTTATTTTATATATCAACCGCAGTCCTGTAAATTTACGTAAATTAGTTCGTAAAATGCTAAGAAGATAATTTAAAAAAAATAATTTCGAGCTTAAATTTAATTAAATTATTAAACCCTGAAGTTAAATGAAATTTGTTTATTAAACACTTTTCTACGTCCAGTAAAAAAAAAATTATAAGTGAATTAATAATAAAAGTATTGAAAATTAATTTTACAATTATAAACCTGTAATTGACGTAAAAATGCATTCCTTCGCAGTGTAGGACTAAGACCGAATTTTAATTTCAGATTTAATTTTGTAATAAATTTTTCTTGAAAATTTCTTGAATATATATCATTTTGAAGATTTTTTCTTTTTTTATTTTTTATTCTTGATATAAACTGGAATTTTAATTATAATAATGACACATAAGTGGCTTACGCGTGAAGTTAAAATAGTTCTTTTCAACTTGTAAAATTACATTTAAATAATTTTAATTTGTTCATTTAATACTCCTTTAGAATCTATTTTTATAAAATTTTAGGAATAGTGTGTATTGAACTTTCTTTCACGAGTTTTCTGTTATTGTCTGATCATCAGTTTAGTCCAAATATAGCGTGCTGCCATCTGTTTGTTTAAATTTCTTAGAAAAAAACCCGTAAAATATTTTCCGTTTTAGAATTTCTAGTTACCCTTATCAAAATTTGAATGAATTTTGTTTAAAGGAATTGTTGCTTATTTTGTTGATATGTTCATTTTCGGGGCCGTATCAATAAACTAATATGTGAATTCCCGAATATTCTCGTGTCATAACTTGAATCGTTTGTAAATTTATCACTTACAAAGACCTGTTTACAAACGTTCATAATTCGAATTATGAGACTCACTAAAAGATAAAGAATTGTAAAGTGTAACTTTACGTGACAATAGTTAATTGGTCTTCTGTAATAGCTCAAAAACTTTTAACATTCTCCATAGATGGTTGGTGGTAATAAAAACAGGCAGCATATGTGAATTGTGCCATATTAAAATCTCTAAAATCCTTCTCAAATCTCTTTCGATGTCTTCTAAAAGACTTCGATATGTTTTGAAAATATCTTGTATGAATGGAAAAACAAAGTAAGAAAATTGCTGAAAATGATTCTTCAGTTTTAAATGATAAATGAAAATGATATTTCTGTTTCACACATACAACTCATTTGCACATAACTACAAATCATACTTTAAGCAGATCATGCATGAAAAGTTGAACAGAAATATGGTCAATTAAGCTTTTCCCATTAGGCTGTTTAACATTTGTAAGGAATGAAAATTTTCTAAATATCTAATTAAGATCTTTTTCATAGTTAGTTAATAAACAAGCTTGGAAATCAAGCTTCTCTGTGACATAACACGCATGACAAATTAATCTAACCAATCGAGACATATAGGGGATATAGATTTCAAAAATATTTATTTTAACATATTTTCTTAGATACTGTATAAATTTCGGAAAATAACAGGAAACTTAGTCACAGGGAACTTTATTTGAAGTGTTCTAAATTAATACAGTATTCTTATTTTATATATATGATAACGTATTCAATTCATTCATACATGATACACATTAAAGGTCCCGCTCCGCGTTTATATACACAGGAATATTCCTTTTTTCGCATACACAGGAATAGACCGATCGCCAAAAATTCTGGATATGTATCCATTCAAAATTATATTAAAAAACCTACAGTTTTAGGGGAAAGACCATAACCAAATTTCATCCAGCTAACTAGTTCAGTATTTAAGTTATCATTTCATAGAGAGGCAGACAGACCAAATTTTAAAAGAGGTCTAAAACGCGGAGATTCGTCAAAATTTGAAACTAGAATTTTTTGACAATTACAATATACTTTCTCTCTGTATACGAAGAAGTCACCGCATCGTGGTACCTAAAAAGACCAGAGCCACAGTTAAAAAGTCTTTGTATCCAAAGGACCGCAACCATTCAGCACTCTAGGTATGGGGACAGGAGGTGGTGTTATGTATACGAAGAAGTAAAAAAGCTGCGTTGTGTTAGTAAAAGTAAAGGCCTTTCTGATTATAGGCTAATACACTTAAGTTAGATAAGATTTATTTTTATTTCAGCTATTGGAGTTCATTCAGCTATTTAAGTTCTGTAGGAGGAGTTACGTCACTCAACAAAAATAATTGGCAGAATGTGTCACCAAAGCCGATATGGAAAACTTGGAACCCAAATACTAAAAGATTAAAATTCAGTTTGTGCTAAGGCACGAGACAGGCGTAGATTTTACAAACGTACCAGTTCTTCTGACAAACATGTCCATAATATTCTATTTTTTAATTTCAGCTTTCCAAGAGAAATGAAAATATCTAAACCAACCACACTGGGACTCTTCCAACTGCTTGTGGCTTGTGTCTTGGTAGCTATCTACACTTGCCCCGGTGAGGCGATGCACCATGGGCCCATGATCATCTTCAAAGCTGGCAAAGGACATGGTCAAGGGAGTGGCATGGGAGCAATGGGCCTGCTTGCTGCAGGATTAGCATTCAAAGTCCTCACAGAATTAGTCAAAAAGGGTCATCATGAACACCATGGAGGCGGACACCAAGGTGCTGCTTACGGGCATCCGGCACCCATTTCCTTCGCAAGTCACGATGCCCATTTGCCGCATTATGGGTATGATCCACATGAATATGGAGGACAAGTATGGGTATGATGGAAACACCGAACATCTCACCTAGTCACTGTATAGTATATTCATTGTACGCTTTGTAAATGTATATTGTATATAACAATTTTTCAATAAAATATTTATGCAGTATTGCTTTATTTTCGGAAATAAACGTAAAAATGCTTACTTAATACTAATTCCGTCTTAGGAGAGTTAACAAAATTAAATATTAAAAATAAATGTTGGTGATTTTGAATCATGGTCATCTCTAAAGAGGACAGATAGCACTTCATATTGCATCCAGTGAAATAGAGTATTGTGTGAAATAGTTATTTCACATAATCAACTCAATAGTACATGAACCAGTGCAGCCAAGTTTTTTTCAGAGGAGCAATGCAGAATGCTAATGGAATTTTAAATTATTACTAAGTTAAATAGTTGAGTTCAACTTTAGCAGTATTAAAATATTGCACAATTCTTTTACGAAATAGTTCAGCATTCGAACTATACAATAGCATAGAAATATCGTAATATTATTACAGAGTTTATATTAGCTGTTTTATAATACTTGAGAGCACCACGTTTCACTCCAAGAAGTATTTTTATACGACTCTGAAAGAAAAAAAAGTAGAACTGTAAAATATACTTATTATATTGATGAGTTTTCTGCTTTATTTATTTTGAGTTCACAGAACTTCCATGCCGAGGATCCTCTTCCGGTTTCAATTTGACAAAGAATTACATTAGAAATCGGTACATTGCACGGAATTTCTACATTACCTCAAGTAAACAAAACAAAATGCTTGTTCATTGATTTTTTCTTCTAAAAATAAACAATTAAGGAACCCTTAATTTTAAATATTTTCACTCTTATGGAATATAGATATTTAGAGAGAAGGATGTCAGCTAATATATTTCCCTAATCATCTAGATCAAAAGTTCAAAATTACAAATATTGTTCACAAATACCTTCAAAAGAGATGTTAACCTGGGGATTTTTAAATCACTTTAAAAATGCAACATTTGCAAACATATCCATATATATATAAGAGAAAGGGACTCACTGACTGATCACCAATTCTACCAAACCACTAGGACTAGAAACTTGAAATTTGGCGGACGGTTGCTTCTTGGGTAGTAGGAGCTAACTAAGAAAGAATTTTTCGAAATTTTAATCAGAATTTAGATTAATTAAAAATTACCTTAAATTTTAACGTTTTTACGCAATAACTTCGGATCCTATTACCGAACAAAAACCATTTTTACATCAACTTAAAGATAAAAAAATTAGCTTTTCAATGTCACCATTTGCATTTCCACGCAACGTTCTGTTTTATTTTAATTAATTTTTGAAAATGTTTTCAAATCACAATATCCAACAATGTTTTAATTGTTATCGCCTGCAGCTTTTTTTGGATCATGCACATGACGGTTTATATGTCGATTAAAGTGTTAAAAATCGTTTGGTTCATTTGATATTTTCATTTTAATTAAACGTTTCAGACAATAAAAGTGTCACGACTTCCAATGATGGTCATCGCGCGAAGTGAACTGGGCGCTAAAGTGTAAATAATGAACATTTTTAACGAATGGATTGAAACATTTTGTAAAATTGTAAACAATTTTTTTGTTCAAATTAAACGGCAACAGATTAATATTTTTGTAAAAAGAGTACAAATAATTAATTTAGAATTTTCCATCGCCATTAAAGTTGTTTTTTATATATTGGCCTTCTCTTCATTGAGTATGGATATCGGTTCAATAATTATGCTTTCAGATAGCGGGTCCCCATCTCCTGAATCATTTCTGGCAAGGGAAAATGAGTTAGGCGTGAACGTTTTCTAATTTATTTGACTTTATGTCTAAATTTGTTTCGACACAAAAAATATTTTCTTTATAAATTATTTCAAAATCCTCCTATCCCGGAAATTGAACGTCGGTTATTTCTACCTTAATCTACTAAATCTACAATAATGGATGTAGAAGTTAGCAGATGATAGTTTTGCAAGAACCCTTTTAAATTGCAGAATTCCGACTTACTATGTGTGGGAAGGCAACCAATCCTGCAGAAGCAAATAAGGCAAGCCTGTTACAGATTTTACGGGTATAAAGAAAGATCATGCTTTGGATAGAGTATACACCCTCCATCCCGGCAAAGCTGAGTGCTTCTACTTACGCATCCTCTTCCACGATATTCGTCGACCCTCGCCATTTTCTTCTGTAAAAACTGTTGCAGGAGAAGTCCAGCGAACATTTCAAGCGGCGTGCAGAGCGCTTGGCTTGCTGGAAGATGATTCACATTGGGACCGCATTCTTGAAGAGGTCTCGATGTCTGCATCTTCAAAGAAAATACGTGAGCTATTTGCCATGATTTTGGTTTTCTGCCAAGTTGGAGATTCCCTGAAATTGTGGGGAAAATACCGAGAAAATCTTGCAGAAGACATTAGACGGCCAGTGGAGAGAGAGCGCGAAAATGTCCAACTGGTCCTAGATATTGTTTACAAAAAATGTCTTATCTTATCCTTCTTGAGGATATTTTTATATCCATGTCAGGTAAAACAATCCAACAATTTAATCTTCCAATACCTTCACGAGAGCGAGTTGCCGTTGTCAGTAATCGTCAATATTTGAGTGAATTGTCTTATGATGCTATTCATCGGACCGAAGTTGTTACTGGAATATTCGATTCCAAAATTAAATCGAGAACAAAGAAATGCCTATGTCAAAATCATGCAGATTATTACTTTTGATTCTGGTCATTTGTTCTTTCTTGATGCTCCCGTTGGTACATGTAAAACATTTTTGATCAATATGTTTCTTGCCACAATTAGGAACAAAAAGAGTATCGCCGTTGCTGTTGCTTCCTCATATATTGTAGCTACCTTGATTGGTGGAGGCAAGACGGCTCACTTTGCCTTTTAATTACCTCTCAACCTAAATCATTCCGAGTCTGTGTTTTGAAACATCTCTAAACAGAGCGGCATGGCTCAAGTGTTTCGTGAAGCTAAAATGATTGTGTGGGATGAGTGCACCATGGCTCACAAAAGAGGTATTAAGGCTTTAAACAGGATGCTCAAGGACATTAGAGGCCATAATCAACTCGTGGGTGGAGTTACAGTGCTTTTGGCTTGTGATTTTAGACAAATATTGCCTGTTGTACTACGCGGGGCACGTGCAGATAAAGTTAAGGCCTATCTGAAGTCATCCATTTTATGGTCTATTGTCAAAATTCTGTCTTTAAGAATCAATATGCATGTTTACCTGCAACGTGATTTGAGGGCATAAGAGCTTTCTAACTTCTTTCTTGATGCAATGGAAATATTTTGGAAGAGGATGGGAAAATAAATATTCCGCTTAACATTTGTGATATTGTAAAATATCTGATCAGCTTGGCTGACAGAATATACCCCAACATTCATCAGGCTGGAGTGAATTGCTCTTCATGGCTACAGGAAAAAGCTATTCTTACTCCAACAAATGACTCAGCGTATACCATCAATAAGTGTCTTCTAGAGAAGCTGCCGACTGAGCTCATAAAGTACTAGTTTGTGGACTCGGTAGTGGAGATATATGATGCTGTACGTTATCCTGTAGAGTTCTTGCAGACTCTTGACCCACCAGGAATTCTACCTCAAGGATGGCGCTACAATCATTTTACGTAATATAAACCCTCCAAAATTATGTTATGGTACCAGGCTTCAAGTGAAAACTGTGCAAACACGTGATCGAAGTGAATTTTATCACAGGCGTCAATAAAGGAGAAACCCTCTTCATCCCTCGAATTCCTCTGATTCCATCAGACTACCATTTTGAGTTCAAGCGTCTGCAATTTCCTGTGAATGTTTGTAACGCTATGACCATAAATAAGGCACAGGGACAGAGTACTACAATGGCTGGTGTGGATCTGAGGAGTGACTGTTTCTCGCATGGCCAATTATATGTGGCTTGCTCCAGAGTGAGTTCACCTGACAGCCTTATCATCCTTCAGCCAGAGGGAAAAGCCAAGAATGTTATATATAAAGAGGTCCTGTTACATTAATATTAGCATTGAGAATATCTAAGAAAGTCGTGTAGATTTCGAACAATGCCTTATACCAATAGGAGTAGAAGGCAATTGAGGTTAACATCTCAAGAATTTTATGTTTTTCCTTACAAATCAATTTATATTATAAAATCTGGCAGAAAACAAAGAATAGCTTAGTTGTCACGGTTACAGACACTAATAAATATTTACAGCTTTTCCTCTACTTTATAAAATTATACACTTTTAAGAACTAACTAGTGGAGACAATTAATGTGACGTTATAATCATATTCGTATAACTGCGCATGTCACCAAAACGTGTAACTAATATTGCAATATAAGACACAATGTGCATGCGCCTATCATTCTAATAAAATTGCACCTATACTGCAGGAATCCATGTGACCCCATCAATAAATATCAAGTGATCAGAAAATCCGACGTGAAGAACACACAAAAGCACAGAAAGGGGAGGGGGAAAGGGACGGCCGCAACTAATTCCCAATCTTCCCAAAGGCCTTGGAACCTCGATGGGTCCACATGCTTCCTATTGCGCCCAGCGATAATTCCAGTATAAAGATGGAATTAAACTATGATTATCTTTTTAATATTCTGTGCATAGGCTTGAGTACTATAAAGTGCGTTATTGTTTAACTTTTGCTGTTACAATGCAAAAAGAGAAAGATGATTATCGAATGAAAATGTTTTTCAAGTTTATTATGAAAATTCGAAGAAAAGTGTCTATGTCTATATCATACTGTTTATTGTGTTCTTTTAGGCTTAAACTTTTTCCAACAGACTGGTGTACTGTAGTGACAACATGTCGAGAACTTAGCCATTCATCGTAAATAAAAGCTATACATTTTTTTTATTATTATTATTCATTAATAATCCATAAAAGGATACATATAATAAATCCGATAATCAAAAATTTAATATGTTAAAATCTTCTTAAATATATTTCCACTTTCAATTGCTTGATCTTGTGAGCATTCAAGACAATCTGTTCCAGATCGAAAAGAAATAATCTTTCTTAAAACGGCATCAATCCTCAATTCTTATTTTATTTTTAATTTTAATTAGAATTTTGTTTCTTATATTAAAATTACCAGTTGAAGCATTTTTTAAAATTTTGAATCGTTTTTTCTTTGTTTCGCAATAAATCCCCTTTAAATCCGTTTATTTAAAAATGCGGAATTCAATTCTTAAATCACAGTTAAAAACCGACAAAGGATTTTGTTATTTATAAAAAATAAGCATAAAAAGAATTTGAGCCTTTTGCTTCATCGAAAAGGAGGTTTTTCTAAAATACTAGTCATTATCTGTAAGCTTAGCTTAGCATAGAATTTCTATAGAAAAACTACTTTCCTATTCAGATATAAGAATAAGTAGTAACGGTCTTTTTCCATAGATTCTAATTCAATCAAACGTCTTAAAGAATGATTTTATTTTTATGAAAGGTGATTTCATGAAATATTTTACTTCATCAATTTAAAATAAGTCAAGGAAGGAATTAATTATGGAATATTATATGATTAAAGGTTAAGAATTTCAATTAAATCGTTTAAAACCACTTTCATTCATTTAACAATCCGACAAAAAAGAATATTTTTTTTTATTTTTCAGGATTCAAACATCAAAATATTCTGTTTATAATGAAAAATGTAAAATTTAAAAAATAAGTGGATAAAATCTGCAAAATCGACTTTCCTTTGTGACAGGTTAATTCCAAAAATATAGAAAAATTCACTTTAATATAGTACAAATTCTGAGTATAAAATATTATCCTTAAATATTGATTAGTTTTTAATGGTTATTCTTAATTACATACTCAGTCAACTTTCTTACAATGCGGAATTGCAAGTGCAGCTACACGGCATCACTGGCAAATTAGTGCACAAATAGCAATAACCTTCTTACAGCACAGCATTCTGATAACACGGTGAGCAGATATCCACAACCCTGTCCTATAAAATAGTATTTTGATAACACGTGTAGAAGTAACACAACTCTCCAACTACATAGCATTCTGAGAACACTGTACACAAAGAGAGCATGCCCTGTCCATTAGCTCCTATTCTGGCATGTCACCTACCGCACGATTACCATACAAAATGCAGTGATTTAATCCTATTATAGGAGAGTTGAATGTATAACGGTAATTAATGCAAAGTCCACAAATTACATAAATATATTAATTCAAAAAGAATACTTTTTTTACAAATTATTATTTCATATGACTTGTTTCATGTTTACAAAGAGGCAAAGCATTATAGAAGAATGGCGTACTACTGGCATTTGTATGTGAAAACTGGCATTTGTATATGGTGAAAAATGGCATTTGTATGTGAAAAATGGCTAACTATAAGGACTTTTGTAATAGATTTTTCACCCAATTCCTGATGTGCTAATCTTTTGAAATTTTGTGCACTTGAGTGTTCTCCATGACACAATGCATTATTTTAATATTCTCAGAAGTTAACTGCCGATTAATCGATTAATTTGCTTAAAGTTTTATTCCACACGAGTAGCTTGTGAGTGCGAGAGAAAAAACTGATTTCAAGGTTCCATAAAACTTTTTAAAATGAATTATAAGTTTAAAACTAAAAAGTAAAATAAATAGATAAAATAATGAGTTTTAGTGCATTAATAGTGTTTCTAAACGCTATTTCTATTGAATTTATTTTCAGTTTAACAAAAATAGACTGAAAACATGAACTGCAGTATTCATTCCATTTGCAGTTCATAAAACTATAAGTTCTGTACTCATCGCAAGATAATGAACTACAGCAATGATAGAGAATGTTTTAAAAAATTCATAATATGAGATCCTATTTGAAAAAAATCGATATCATAATTAATCATCATTATCATTCAGCGTAATATTTTCAAATAATTTGCTCTGAAGGGATAAATTAATGGATCTAACCTGACTCTGCGCATTGGTGGATATATACCTACATCACTCACTTTTCTGTCTTTTTAAATTAAATTTGAATAACTTAATGATTAATTCATTAAAAAAATTATTTTATGACATTTTGGATTGAAGTAGGAAAGATTATATTTTGATAAAGAAATTTAATTTAAATACTTTATATTTAAAATTACATAATAAACTCCTAAAATCTACAATAATTCTAAAAGGAATAGTTTTTCCAATATAGCAAAAATTGACGGAAAACATAACAAAAACTTTTTTGTGCATTAAGCATTCGGTTTGTAGTACACAAAATTTTAAGTTCGATAATCATTGAAACAAATATTGAAATTAAGGGACCCACCAGAATAATTTGAAGTAATAACTAATGTAGTAATGTTTAGTAAAGTAATTTGCAGTATTTGAGTAATTATGCTTATTGTTGTCATTTAATTGTAATAACTTCTTAGCAAGCTCAGCCTTAAAAATGCATTGGCATGTAGTGAAACTTAACTTTATTCATCAGTGTAGTGTTAAAAGAAAATATAAATAAACTGATAACTTACTAGCAAATGAGCTTAAAAACAATCAGTTAGAAAAATTAGAATAAATTTAAAATAAAATCTTATCTTAAACATTAAACAATAACAACAAAAAAACAACAAAAATTATTTTAATTTATAAGCAATAAACTTTATAGAATAAAATTTAGGAAATAAAATTAATAAAATATAAAATATAAATAAAATTAATAAGAAATAAATTAAAATATAAACAATATTTAAGTAGCGCGCAATTGCAGCAGCAGAACAAAAATCCGAGAATAATGGAAATCAAGATCATTCAAAGATAGCGAAAAAAAACTCAGAGGTAATGGAATAAAACCAAAAACAAATAAGGAATCCATTCTAGTACATTTTTCCAACGGCTACGAACTTTATTCGAAATGGATTCAAATGATAATAATTAAGGAATTTTTCTGTAAGAAGCTAGCATTACGCCAAACATAGCTTCTCTTAGCCCGAAATTTCCCAAACAAAGGAGATCTGCACATCGAAAAGTAAATTTTCAAAAGAAAGAGGAAAAACACACACATCAAAACGCAAATAAGATTGATTAAAATTGTCAGCCATCTGGCTATATTAAAATAAACTTTCATAAATAAATGCATGTTAACATAGCAAAATATCGATTATCATCTTAAAATGTTACCAGTAAATGTATTATATAAACTACTTCCATATATCGAAATACTTGTGAAGAATGGAAAATGAAGCACTACGTAATGTGTCAGGAAATGTAAGTATGTTTTTGTTTTGTATGCTTGTAAGCTTTCTTTCCATCGAAGACAATAGGACGTCAGAATAGGCTTAGTGTTATCGCCACACCTCCAAGGAACAGTCATCAGTAAAAAAGACATGCGCAGAAAGGATTAGTGACAAAATTAAATAGAGAACGGAGGGAGGCGCGAATGAACCGGCGAGAGGTTGCGGAAACCTAAAGAGACTATGTAGGGGAAAGACGCCTAATATGGACCGGCGTGGCGCCTAGATTGGATCGATATCATAACTTGAATTCTATTAATATATTTGTGCCGTAAAATTGACAAATTATGTTATAATGATGTAAATGGGATGTGTGATTCATTTTTAAGAGAAAGCACTTCGCGCTACAGTCAGAGAACAAATATTTAGATTTACGCATCAACAATCTATTATTTTAACAGAAGACAAATAGCCCTTACGCTGTTCTGAATTAAGTAGGAAAATATGCTGCTATATCCTCAGGTATAGGAGATTTCTATAGCTACAATTTACTATAATCATTTTATGAAAATAGTTTAAAATTAAGATATGGGAAATTTTTGCTGTTGTTGTTCTTGTCCACAGAGTGCTTAGATTGGACCATGCGCAATAAGCCTAAATTGGAGCATTTAAATCACTGAGGTTTTACCGTAAACTACAGGAACAACTCAGAAAGCAGTTTATAATCACTACCAGTCCTCATAAATTGGAATTAAAACTAGTCAAAACAAAAAAAGCAATAAAAGGTCAGAAAGCTGTCAAATGCTGGATCAAAAAGTATAAAAGCTTAGGATACGTATGATTTGTATCATTTATAAGGAAATAAAAGGAGAAGAGGAAGTAATACAATACGGAATGGAATGTCATAATGAATGTAATATTGGAATGTCGTACTTGGATTTATACATTGTATTCTCATGTGAAGTTGATAATCAAAAAATATTTTTGATTTAATTGTGCTTAAAGAAATTGGTGATCCAAACTGGGCAACCCGTTTCCTTGATTAGACCGATGACACAATTTTTGAACTTCATGAAAAGTATTTTATGAAAAGTTAATTAGAGTGTTCTGAATATAAATAAACTACAAAAAACTTCTACTACTTGTTTTTCATTTTAAAAAATTACTTCTGCATCACTATACATTAAAAATGTCCAGGTGGTCCAAATTCTGCTACTCTTCCCTATAAAGAACGATAAAACAGAAATAATGAGGAAAGACTTGTAAATATATGCGTGAAGACGATGGTGATCTTTTTTTAAAATCCTACTTAACGAATGTACTGGTCTTCATTGAATTCTTCATCTAAATTGGCATTGCAGTAAAATAGTTCACTAACAACCAAAAAGACGGCGATGTAATGTTTTGTAATATAACAGTTCTAACTTCAAATTATCCGATTGTATGTATTCTTTCTGAAATTAAATCGGAAAATGAAAAAAATAAAAGATGATAAATATCTTATTTAAGAGTACATGAAAAGTTTCGAGCTGGTAACGCATTAACAAAAAATGCTTTATTTTCAGTGAAGGAAATGGCATCTAAAATATTAGTTATTACTTGCTGTATCCTGATTCCTCGAAAAGTATTGGTATTAATTATTATGGTCGATAGAGTTGAATGATTCGAGAATCAATTTTCTCCATGTAAACCGATGTAAGAGACATAATGTTCCACTAAGCATACTACAATTAGAGCACAATCAAAGAGTTTAAAACGTGGCATTCTCACAAAATGGCACAAAAATAATTTCTTATAACATAGTGTATAAATAGTGATGTCTCTCAAACATCAATGATTTGATATAAAACAGAACGAATTAAGCCTGTTACATAAGGAATAGATGTACATTCCTGTGATTGTGATGAGAAAGTTGTATAAGGAGCAATAGTTCAAGCTCGGAGATTTTAAAGTACTCAGATTATACAAACAAATCTTGAACATCTTTAATTCATCATTGGATTCTATTCAACTTATGATTTGATCAAATCTGACTTCTGATTGTCTCCGACTATTAAGTACAATATTATGAATCGAATTAGGTTGAATGAATATTTTTTTTACTATTCTTTTAAAATAAGAAACAAGTTCGAAATTTTTCAATGGAGTCCATTTTCTCTTTAAAGGAAAGCGGAATAACTTGTTCATCATCGCTTAAATTGCACAATATGTCTTTTGTTAATTCATCAACTGTGACTAATTTCGAAGTTATGGTATCTTTATTACAGTTCGCGTACTAGAAAGGAGGAAATTTTCACATTTTAGAACGGGGGAAAACGACGTATAACCGGAGCTTTGCGTCGTATAAACGAAGTACTTTAGCATTACAATGAACACAAATGAACAGAAACGACGTATAAATGGTGCTTTACTGTAATCTGACCTTTACCTTTAAACTTTAGAAAAATCTCTACGTACCGAAAGCAGTTTGATTACCATGCTATTTTTTCATTACCCACATTTTTTTACATTTTTTAATTATAACCACGAAATCATATACACAGAAATAAATGCATTTAATCTTTAACACGGCTTTGACGTCGACTCGCATCTAAAAGAAACGCAGTTGTTAAAAATTTATATGAATTCTTTTTTCGAATCTGAAAGACAACATGCGTATCATAAAATCTTTGTGAAGTAGGCCCTTTTTCTGTAGTTTTATACTGAGTATGTATCTTGAAAAAAATGTCTCTCCTAATGAAGAATTTGGTCGACAATTTGATGTAGAAGTAAGTATCGCATGCCAAATGCCATCCATCTTGCTGATTGCATGTTTAGGTTATTGTGTTCACATGCACAAAGAAAGACATAGATAATTCCAGAAATGTACTTTTCAAGCTCACGAAGTTTTAAAGCGGCGAAGTTTGGCAATAACTCCAGGCAGAATTTTTTAACTATTGCAATACTTTCTCTATATATACTTCGTATACGAGACAGAAGAATTAATCTTTTCTTCTATATGCGTTTTAATGGGAACCACTGATTTTCTAAGCTTTCGTAAGCCATATTACATCGTAAAGTATCCAAATTCTTATGAAAGGTCACAAATCTATTCTGCTGTGTACGGTTGGTTGTACGCACGCACTTTATTGGAGACTTTAAGCATTAAAAGAAATTAGTATACATCAGAAAGACATTAGCATGTATTTTAAGTGAAAGCTTCCCTTTTTATATGCGGTTATTCTCAAAATAAATGCATTTAATTGTATACTGGAACAAAGAAAAGGGAAATAACTGTCCTCAATGCTCCAATGATGCTAACTGGTGTCGCTTCAGGATTCCTTATTTTGAAAGGTAGTGTTTAAAAAAATGTTTAATACTTTTACTATGCTAGGCATAAAAATTCTATAAACGGATAGAAAAAATAACGCTTTACTTAAAAGAATGATCACATTAAGAAGAGTTTTAATAGTAATAATATAAAAAAACTAATTCTAATGGAGTGGATTCAAGCTCATGTGATGCATTTTATTCTTTTACTCTTTATTCCTTTAATTATGAAATCTATCAACCATCTTATATTTGCTGTGTGTAATTGTAAATCACGCCGCTCTTAAGACGTTGCATGTTAGATGAGATGTACAGAAGGGCATTCCACGTGACTCTGATGTCAGGAGAATTGCCTCTCAGCATGTTTACGAATTACTTAACCATACTTCTGACATCATTTGAATGTGTATAAACAACGTTAAACACATTTGTTTAAAAACTTAACGACATTTTGTACAGTCTTGTTTCAAGCAGTAGAAAAGCCGCATCGACGAAATGAAGAAGAATGCTTCTATCATTTCGTTTAATTTATCTCGAGCATATTTCATAATTAATGTATTGGTGATCCTCAGTCATTTGAAGAATTTCAGAAACGTATTTTGTTTTTATGTAAGCGCATGTTACGTTTATTCTTTTGTCAAATTGATTAGCTTTACCTTCATAAATTAATCGATATATGTATTTTGCAGTACTGAAAATATATTTATAATCTTACATGAAACTTTATGGAAAGTATGGTATGAGTAAATCTGAGATTCCTGTAATTTTCATTTCCAATAAGCTGTTTTAAGCTTGAAACAGTTGTTGGTATTAGATTTACACGTAAAGGTTTATCGTAGTAACTAAACAGCTTTAACCACTTTGAAATATTTGACAGATATTACTGATTTTTCAAACATCAAAATTTCTGTAAAGAAAATTTTCAGAAACTGATTGACTTTAACTTTTGGAATAAAATCGAAATCAGTGCACTCAAACATTTTGCAAAAGTTCCTCAGGAAGTAAACAACTTAAAAAAAAGGGTACGGGACACGAAAAAAAAAAAGATTTTAAAATCGGAAAACCTATTGTGGTAAACAATCTATGAAGTGGGCACCACTAGTGTGGATGAGTTGCTCAGGTTTGTATATGAGAAGGAACTCATGCCTGCTAGGGGCATATATAAATGGGGGGGGCGACAGCCACTCCAGATGCCTTCTACGGGAGGGTTAAAATGAGGCTGTGTTGGCCATTAGACCCGACCTCAGTAGCTCGTTTCTCGTGCAACGACTGTCATTCGAGTGTAAAACTCCAGGTGCTTTGGCAGGACGGGGCTAGCTGTATTTATTGTGGTAAACAAAGTAGAGAAAGAACGTAGTTATATACGAAATGAAAATACCACCCCTTAAATAATGCATAGAAAAATTTTGAAAGGTATTTGATGTTATATGGCACAGATTATCAATACAGAATCAATAACAAAAATACATACGTTTGTGATGTATCTGTTTTCACAAACATTGAAGGAAAACTGAACTTTACATGTATATGGCGTTTTCGGCAGAGTTAGCAGGCGGTTCCCCTCATACCTAGAGACATTTGAGGGATCAAAATCTATTGCATTCAGAGTGGTTTGCATTAAAGGAAAAACTGAAATGTTGGCATGCAGTGGCGGTTTCGTATAGTGCTATAGTGCTCGCCTTCGTACCTAGAGATTGAGGAGAACTCAAATTCATTCGACATACATAGTCTGCTGCGAATTTACGACATTGGGTAAGAAAGGGCTCGAAACAATTTTCCACCTGTAACCTCATATTGTCCATATCTGCCACTGGCTAAGAGCAGTTCCAAAATTTTAATTATTTCATTATAAGCAGTCAATTGTGTAATTGGTTAGAGTTAGTTCAATTTGTTTCGCGAAAACTATGCATGTACTGACAAAGCTTGAGCAGAGGAATCCAAAATCATTTATAGTACAGTTATTGGTTTGCCCAATGTTATTGCTTCCAAATGTGCCAATATTCTATCTACGTAGTTCGTATGTCATAAAAAAATCATGTACGAAGAACCACCTTTAAACATTTTTTTTCTTTTGCAAAAAAATCAAGCAATCTAAGCAGCAAATCAAGCTATTAAATAGTTGGTATTTCAACGTTCATCTTCGAAATTAACAATCCATTAGACGCAACAGTTTGCTTGAGAAATAATCAATAAAAATTTGCAAACTGAAAGAATCCAAATAATTTAGATTCTTTTATATATCACGTGCTTTTTCTCTACTTTCAATCCAAGTGATTAAAGAAAATTATAATAGCGATACCAGAAATTTATAAAAACAAATTTTCCCATTCCATAATTAATTCTAATATAATATCAAAGTTCATTGACAGAAAGGAGCACAGAAGTAAACGGAAATCTCTCATTTCACAATAGCTCTATTAAAGCTGATGCAAAATGTTCAGTCGTTATCATTGAAAAATTAAAAACCGCTATCTAAATGAAAACAAGTTTTTTTTTATAATTTTTCAATTGGACGTCTCTATAAAGTTTAAGTCACCCAATGGCACTACAGAGAGATTTAAGTTAATTAATCCCAGGTTTATCTGTCAGCAATATTTAAGCTTTCTTGTCCAAGAAATCCTATCTTGCTCCGATGGTTTCTGCATATTAATCACCTGAACTTAACATTCATCAAGATGTCATGTCTGACTGCCCAAAACGGAAGAAAAGACACCAGTTCCGAGACGGACCAAATGTTCACTTCCTTTTGTTCCAAAATCACTTCCTGTCCGATCACGCTGCTTCAAAACCCACCAGATCGAAACGAATTGTTCCACGGCCTCTCCTCAAAACGGCTTAAGAGGTGTTCTAATAATTCAGCATCATTTGAACCGAAGTGAAGGAAGTAAAAAACGAAAAAATGAAAACGTTCTCAGTGACAGCGGTTGTAACATTGAATCATTTGTTTGTTTTATTCTTGTTGGTATTTTTTGCACGTCATTTTGCATGTTCCAGAAATCATTAGAAGGATTAAATTGGATCGCAATCGAATCAAGATCTCTAATGAATTCCGGACGCTGTTTTGTCAGTCGTGCTTTTGTTTTTATTATTAGCATATTTGTTTTATTTTTCCCCCTTTAGTTATTGACGTTTAAGAGCAGCTGGTTTTGGATAGAAAGGGTATAAAAGGAAAATTGTTTCTGGTTTTGGAAACACACGCCAGTCGTTGCTCGAGTCGAAAAGTTTAGTTCTTTGTCTTTGTTCTCTCGTGAAAGGTAAATAGAGACAATCTGTTTTTATTTATTTTGAACTGCAATATTTTAACTTAAAAATTCAAAACATTCGACTGCTTTGTACTTATTTATTCAATGATTTTTCGGTCATCAAAGTTATTGAAATTAAAAATAAACTTATATGTAAGGAACGACATTTGAAGGAATAAACCTTTAAAAAATCTTTTCAAGAAAACAAATCTAAAATGAATTAAATAAACGTAATAGAAATTTTAATTCTTTATTTAATTCATTTGAAATTTATTTTCTTAAGGTGAATTAGAAATTTAGTTGCATTTTATATTTGGATTGTGATTTAAAACAATAGCAGCGTAGAAGCATTTTGTTAAAACTTTCAAGTTTGAAATTTTTATTGTTATTATTCCATAATTATCAATGATACTATTAACTAAATACTTTTTAAATTAATTTTATCAAACATCCTCCATTCTTAATATATCATAAATATAAAGGCAAATAAGTAATGAAAATTAATTAAAAAGACAAATGTTATGAATCATTCTTTTTCTTTTTAAAAAACAAAATATTGTTATGAAATTATAACATCGAATCAATTTTAACTGTGACTGCTGTAATATATTTGTTATGAAGAAATATGAGATAATTAATGACAGAATAATAAATAAAATCTTAAATAATAACTTAAAAAGTTTATTTTGGGAAGCCAAATTTTTTTAATGAAATCTTTTGAAAATAATTTATTTACTTCATTACTCTAATAATTGTGTAAAAATTTTGTGTTTTAGAACAGAAATTCAATTTTTCTTTATAAATTTTCAAAATAAATATTTAACATTTTTCCATATAACATAATATTTATTTTCTGCTTTAAATATTTTAAATGATTTTAATGTTATTTTATTATTTATGAATTTCTGTGCTTTTGTAATTTTTATTGCTCTAATTTGGAGTTATATTCAACAAAATGTACCAAATCTACTGAAATAAAAGTAGTGCTATTTAGTTTCAATGAAATGTAATATTTTTGTAATTTGCTTGCATTTTAAATGCACAGAAGTTGTAGGTATAAAAGTTTTCAATACAAAAACATCAACTTAACAACTACGAAAATTTTTCGAACTATTATCATTTTTCTTTTTGCCATTTTTGTTAAAACAAAAATATCTTTTTTCTGAATGAAATCAAATATTATGATAATAGAAGGATGAGAACAAAAAATTTGAGTCATTTATATTTTTAAGCTATATTTTGAAGAGAAATACACTTCGACTTTACATTTTATTGTTTTTAATCGTTTTAGTAGATGTTAAAACCTTCTGTGATTGTGAACCATTAATTTTGATTTTTAGGGGTTTTCAAATTTAAATATTGAAAAAAGATAAAGAAATCCATTTTTAAAATTTTTGCAAAAGAGAAAGTAATGTGAAAAATGCGGATAACTGCAAGAAATGTAGATTTAATAAATATTTTTTTGATGCTTGCAAACTTTATGTATTCTAATGCTTAATTATCCTTCTTATTTTAAAAATATGGCAGTGTTAAAATCCTTGATTTTATACCTCTTTTCATTTAGTGCTATTTCTACTTATTAAATACAAAATTCTAAAAACTTTTAACTACAACACATTAAAAAGATACAGCTTTTCCGTTTTCCACAAAAAGTAGCGCTACTCTAAAATAATGATTGACGAAAAACAAAAGGGAAACTTATTTTATAATACACAATCATTTTTTTTCTTAGACTATAAAATAAAAATTGTTTTCATTTAGTTTTATGAAATTTACTATCAAATACTTAGGAAAATAAAATTTCAAAATTTAATGAGTTTTTAATCTTCTACGCTGATTATTTTCACTTTTCATTTTCAACATTTAGGAATATGCTTTATTTTAACAATATTTTTTATTTTAGAAATTTTTATCTCATAACATAACCAGGATTAGAAACTAAATAGAAAGCT
>BGPR01007402.1:0-18022 GCA_013235015.1 Araneus ventricosus | reverse complement strand
GGATTAGAAACTAAATAGAAAGCTATGATTTAAATTAAAAATATTTTCCTTCAGAAGGGAAGAAACTTCTTTCACAAACTTTCTTTTTTTTATTTCAGTAAAATGTTAGGAAAGTAGTTTAACATTTTTTAATCGTAACCTGTTTTTTCTTTTCCTGTGTCATTCTGAACTATCTAAGCTTTAAATTCTTCAATGTCAGTAAAAATAGCAACATAATAGGCTATATATTACCGCTTGTTTCACAGTTTTTTAAAATGAAAGTCAGCATTGTAATTTCTGAAGGAAAATTGTGATTGTTTACTACAAAATTAAAAATATAGAACTGCTTACAACTATTACGACAGAATACTCATAGAATAATTCCTTTTAAAACTTATTTGTCAAAAAGTATATTGGGAATCCTTGACATTTTACGATCAAAACAAGGAATGTTCAGAAAAAGGGTAAATAGCTGAACACATTATCTTAAATTATTGTTAAAATTGAAATCAATTTTTATCTTGAAACCTCAACAATTTACTTTTAATAAAACACTGTCTACTATGATTTTTCTTTGCGCAGTGTAATAATCCAGCATAAAATTCTATCTGCAAAAAGTGTTTTATTTAAATTTAAAAACATTCTCTATAGAGAAATGAAGAAAAGAAATATAAAAATTCTCTAAATTCTAAAAGAGAAAAAAAATAACTTAAAAAGCTGTTAAAAGGATGATTTTATTTCAAAAAACAGAAACAGTGCGACGGCATATTTTTGACTTTCTTTCTAAAACTCTAGTATACGAATATTAATAATTAATGCTTTTCTAATGTAATTTTGCACAAACTGTAATTTAAATCAATTACATTTGGCGAGCTGTTTCACATAGATCTAGTCTGGAACGATTTCAAAAGATATCAGGGCATTTTTAAAACTCATTCTCTAACCAAAAACTTTCAATTAAGTTGCTCCAGTTTTATCAAGAATTTCACTTTAGAATGTATGTGGGTTTTGGATTTGGTCATGGTTTCTTTTAAGAGGACATCATAGTATGTATTCTTCGTTCTAAATTGAAATCTACATTCAGCCTAAAATTACGAAATTTAATAAATTTATTCAAAAGGCTGTAAATTAAAATCTAAAAGAGGTTTGACCACCTGTTATTCACGACCACTTTCAAAGTTATACCCACTAAAAAAAAGAAAAAGCATAAAAATTTTCCGTGCAATTTTGCATTTTGTTTAGAACCATCTAATTTGATGCGCACTCTTTTATGTCTAATTAAAAACTTACTTTTTTTGATAGTAACAAAATACCTATTGAAAATATTTTTCGTTTAAATTTATGAAACTTCACGAAAAGATTTGAAATTCTTATTCAAAGAATCCGTGAACCTCAGAATTCAAGTATTCTATACATATAATAATTATTAATCATCACGAAAAAATCCTTTCGAATAGCTTGGGCCGTGGTGGCTTGGTGGCAGAGAATTTGAAGTGGGTTTCCACAATTTTTTATTATCAAAATTTTAACAGCTGTCACAGCTAATCCTGCATCTCATTCGAGGCCGTGGTGGTCTGGTATTAAAGTCTCATATTTAGAACTGGAGTTTTTCTTGATCAAAACTCAGTACCATGAAGATCCGCCATATATGCAGGCTTGGTGTATGTTAAATTTGTTGGGTTCAAATATCCTCTCGAATATCATGTATGGAAGTTCGGAAAGAAGCGAGCCTGTTCAGCTGTGAACCTCGTCAGATGACTTCAACTCAGATTGACGAGGTTTGACCCAAAAGAACCTTCTTGTAACTTCGAAACGAGAAGTTCATCTTACTAAGATTAACTCGAGTAAATTGTCATAAAAAGTAACAGTTAACTTCCTTCCCAACCCTTCACGTAATGCAATAATACTATTTAATTTATTCTAATGAATAGTTGAATGACAGATAACATTCATTTTTTTCAAAAAGACTGTGGAATTTATTATTTGATACTTTATTATTTTATATTTAATAGGGTGGCTGATATTTAAAATCTTATGAAAAGAAACAATTTCATTCTTTAATATTAATTGTCACCCATTTGATTCTTGAATTTTATTCTACTGAAAGAAATGTTGAAATTGCATAGCAGCCCCTCCGGCATTTCCTTCAAACGATGCGAGTGGATCATCAAAAGAGAACCCATTCTTCAAATCTAGAGCGACATTCCTTCAAAAATAGAGAAAAAGCTATCATTAAGAGACAGCAAATTAATACGCGAAGAATTAAAATGTAACTCAAATTGACTTCCTTGTTTTCTTTAAATTGCTGCAGCAACTACTTTCACATGCGTGAGTTGTAACATTTCTGCTATTTATTTTATTTGGTATGCATGTTTTTCAACACCATTGATAATGCAAACAGTGCCAAAGGAAAAATAATTCTGGCACAAAAAGAAAATTTGAGGAAGAAAATTTTAAAAACAGTCTTATTCAAATAATTACACTGATTCCGAAATTGAGTCATAGAATTATGAGTAAGGTGGCAGTGGGTAGAATAGAAATTTTCCTTTTGATGTTTCGTGATTGAAAGATGCCGCTCCAAATATTTGCTTAGCAAAGCATGTCCATTTTTCTGTTATTGGGAAGGAGAAGGAAAAATTGAAATTGTATTGAAACGCCATTTTCTTCTTTCCTTGCGTTCTCTATTATTTTTTATTATCTTTTTTTCCGTTTCTTAAGACTTTTTGTCGGTCGTTAACTTGAAAACTCGCATCTTTTCATTTATCTTCTACTGATCATTTTAAAGACGTGGTCTATATAAAAGTAATTAGGGTCTTGGAATAGAACGATATTATATGTTTTCTGTAACCTAATTTTTTGTGCATATGTGGGAGAAGGGCGTAATGAATTAAGGGACTTTCTTTCTACTGAACGGAAAAAAATAGGATCGGTTGGATGTGATATTTTCCCATCACATCATTTGATGTTTAGTGCGTATTTAAATACTCAATATCTTGTTTATATACAGGGTGGCCATAAATTATTGTACCCTTTTGAAAATTTATTAAAAAAACTAATAATTTTTCAACTACATTTTTAAATTTTTTTAATGAGAGCGCATTTTAAAAAGTTTTTATCATATAGGTAACACACCGTTATGGTGGTCTAGGTGGTCTTAAATTATTGGACATATCCCATTTTTGAGAGCCATTATCTGTGAAATGATTAAAGATAGAAGAATAATAAAAACATGTATTTGTAGGGAATTTTACGCTCTTTAATTTGTTAAATCAAATATAATTCGAAAACTTAATAGTTTTCTAGATAACCAAGAAAAATTTAAAAAGGAAACCAGAAAACGCGTATCGGCTTCTGCTCATCGGTAACCATTGCGTATGGAAATCTCTCGCTGTAGCAAATTTAGACCACCGTAATGGTTCGCCACCTATCTGAAAAAAATTTATTTGGTCTCTCATTTCAAACAAAAAACGTAGTTGTAACATTATTAGTTCTCTTTTTATTAATTTTTGAAATAGGTTCAATAATTAAATAGGTTCAATCAGCCTGTATAATATAAGGTATTTAAACACTGCAGCGACAAAATCAGAGAGTTGTTAGTAGAAATCAAGTAACAAGAAAATTCTAATGCAACATGATGACAAAAACAAAGTTTAGTCGTGAAAACTTTAAAATCACATGTTCAGTTCATATCCTAAACAATTCAAATTTAGAAAAAAATTCAAAATTATCTTCGTAAGAGCATATCAAGCTGTGATCTCAGCAAATGAGAACGTTTCGACGGCACGCCGGTTTCGCCTATGCTATAACCTTTATTCGAATCATTAGATTTCAACTAAAATATCTTTAAATGCCTATATAGATTACTCGTTAAAGATGTAAAACAATTTAAATTTTTTTCTAAATTTTAATTTGTTAAATTTTTTTCAAATATATTTTTGCATACTGTTAAAATTGTAGACTTTCAAACTAATTTAGACAACTTGGAAACAAGACAGCATCGAGAAGGATTCTTATAAGACTTAGAAACAAAGCTGCCAAATAGAAATAGGTAGAAATCAATAATTTTTTTATTCAGTTACATATTGCCACCATTGGTTTTGACCTTGAAATCTTGAAGCCTTGCATGGGAAAGAATATTTCTAATAACTATATAATAAGGACTTTTAATTCTTTACGCATTCTTCTTGGAATTTTATATAGCTTTTTACTTGCAGTTTTTGCATTTTTAGTTTATTTACACATTTTATTCTATTTTTTTTACATTTTACAATTTCCTATTTTCAGAAGAAAATAACACTCAAAATCATTGTCTTGTTGGTTTTATGACTGAAAATTACCATAATATCGATGGTGTACAAAGTGGTTGAGCTTTACCACGTTCATTTTTTCTTTTTCACAATAAGTAATGTTTCATGCAGTAAAAATATAGAAAAAAATGAATTCTTGTCCGTTTATTTTTACCAATATAGCTAGTGCACATTAATATAATTCTTCATAATGGCTTAAAATCACACTTTAGTTCTTTATGCATGATAAAATAAAATCAATGAGTAGAAAAATCTCTTATAAGTCGTGAATTTTTACTCAAAATTATAATTACTTACAAATATTGAACTTACCGAGCATTTATTACTAGGACTTTGGAAATTTAAGTATTGGATGCAAAGATTACAATATGGAAAAAGCTATGTCTTTATTAAGCATTCAACCCAAACGAAAGTGTTTATTACTGTGTGTTGTTTTTTACTTGTCTGGTTACTACTGGCCTGAAATATAAATAAAAAAAGAGTAAATCCTTAATGTTATTAATATTTTTTAAATAAACATACAAATCGTTTACTGGGCCACAATATGTTATTTTAAATTACTATTTTTCTCTTTCTGCAGATTTCAACCCACACCATGAACTTCTCTGTCAAGTTCGTATGCGTCCTTTTCGCAGTCCTTCTGATTGGTCTTCTAGCCGTTGACCACGTGTCCGCCATGCATATGGGACAAAGAGGAGGTAATAATGGAGTCATGGAACTTCTTGTAGCTGGACTCATCGCCAAGCTGCTTCAAGAGCAGCACCACCATGGTTAGATCTCACCACAAAGCATAGGCTCAAGTTGCTAATGTCGTTTATAGTCCATTAAAATATATTTGTATGTGACATCATGCATGCGCTCAGCTCTACAAACGCAACATTATATGTAAATTAACTAACTGAGTATTGTAAGCATGGTGCAAAACCCACGAAAAAATCTTGTAAATCAAATTGTACATATCTGAATGTGTATAATAAATGTATAATTCATTTAAGTATTCAGAGTTGAAGCTCATTTTGTGCAAAACCTGTTTCGCACGCAATTTTTGAATATTCAAAGATAAATACTGAATTAAAAATTGAAAAATTCTATGTAAACAAATGTACATTTCATATATTTAGTTGAAATGCATTATGTGCGAATAAATGTTTTTAAATCAGTTAGCTAGTTAAATAAGGTTATTGAGAGCAGGATTTTAAAGAATATTAATGTTAATATGATCAATAATCAAACCTCAAAAATCTGATACATTTCATACATATATTCATAAAATAACTCGAAATTTTTGCAACGTAAAATTTGCTTTACCCTACATCAAGATCAACTCAAAATAGAAATTTATATTTTTAAAATCAAAAAATAATTTTCTTTTCTCTAAAGCATGAGACTAGTGATATTAATAAATTAGCAAATAAATATAGGATGTCCGAAATGTATCTTTACAACTTTAGACATTAATAACTTCAAAACTGTACTAGATAATAACAAATGATTTTCAACATGTGACAATTTAACACATAAAGGTTTTTTTCCCCAGTAGACGCAAATTGTGTGTGGAATTGAAAAATGTGGACGCCACAGAAGAAAGTTCAGAGTTCATAAAGACAAAGTCCGATACCCAAATGCAACTTTAGCTTCTGAAACAGATGGGTGACCCGCCATCCATCTGTATTTATGGCGAACACTACCTATTTCCATAAATGCCGAATGGTTGGTCGGGACGGTGGTTCCTTTCCATACTGTTTGAAGGAAGTTTCGTTGCACTTGGGCATCGGATATGTCTCTATGAACCAGGCTGCACACTGAACTTTCTCCTGTGGCGTCCACATTTTTCGTCAAATCTGCCTCTACTGTAAAACAAAATACTTTATGAGTTGTCACACGTTGAAAACCGTTTGTTATTATCTAGGATAGTTTTGAAGTTAATTAAGTCTAAAGTTGTAAATATACATTTCGGACAACCTGTATGATTATTTTGCTATAATATAATTAATTACATCAATAATTGTCTATTTTTCCATTTTTTGTCATGTAATCTTCGTTATTTTAGAGTAAAAAAAAGAATGCCGGAGTTCTTCACTTTTTTAACCACTGAATATCTATCATGTATAAGGCTTTGAAAGTATGTAATGAAATAAACATTTTAATTACAAAGTGAATAAAATGAAATGGATTAATAGACGTAATGAGATTGTTCAAGTAACTATACATTGTCCTTGTATTAAATCATAAGGAAGCAACTTACCAGAGGTAAAATAGTTAAATTAATTTTCTTTATTCTTATAAAATGGATACATGAGCAAACAGCGATAAACAAACATTGTAAAATTTAAATCTGAAATTTCTCAAACGATAGATGATTTTCAGCTTTTCAAATTAAATTTAAATTCTGGTACTGAAAAAACTTATAGAACAAAAATATCCCAATAACAAATTTAGCTATTTTGATAATCATTGGATTACCCATACAACCTACATTACGCAAAGGAGAGACTATGAATTTCCACATGAACTAAAAATTTACTTAATATTATTTCAAATGTATTAAATACATCGGCATGTAAATAATGAAAAATGAAACTTTCTAATAAATACTGAAATTAACAATAAATGTTGTATCATAGAAAAGAAAAAAAAATATCTGCTTCAATATCCCAACATAATCTTACATTTTATAAATTTTTCTGTCGTAGTGAAATATTCAGTCAACTTTTAAGATGTTTTAAGCACAAGTTGATTTATAAAATAAAATCAGCAATTGAGAAATTTCCAAGATAATTTTTTCTGTTTATGAATTTCGGTATGCACTTTCAGTATCTTGTTCACATATAAAAAGGGTGAAGTAAATTTCAGATTTTTCTACTTGCAATTATAAATTGATTTTTCAATTATCACCCGAAAAATCATAAAAATCATTGGTTAAATCCAAAGCAAAGTCTCAGAATACATTCATACAAGTCTTGATAAATGTATCTAAAACAATTGTTTGTAATGCAATCTACGCCTTCATAGATGCGTTATACGCCTCCATAGCAACTTATTTATTCAAACATAAATGAAACGAAATAATCATAAAATAGGAAAATAAATAATTTTTATTTACACGAGAATGCTTTTAAATAATTTATGAATTAAGAATTCATAAAAATCTAAAAAATGCATTAAGTATTATATAGAAAAAATATATAATAAAGAAAACGGAAAATAAAAATTCTAGAGCAGATCAAATGGTATTTTTCCGAAATAATTTTCTTTTTTCATAAATTAAGTGCTTTTGTGGAAAAAAATATCCAAAGGATGAGCACAAATCCAAATCGCAGTTCTTTTCATCTTTGCCACTTTGGGTTTGTAACTTGAAATACGCTGGTCCTAAAGATCAGATTTTACCCTCGAGCCACCGTTGGCTATTATATTCAGGACATGAAACCGATATATTATTGATTAAAATAGCTATGATAAGCACAAATGTTTAATCATTTTTAAATAAAAGTTATATGATTTAGTCCATTTTCATATACACCTTCACTTATAAATGCAAACTCAAAAGATTTATACGAAATATATCTAAAAAAATAAGAGGTTTGCTATAAGAGGTGATCTATACAAAATAAAATGTTGGCTATTGTGATGTATTTCAGCATAGTATGAAGAATCGTGGAGCCTTCTTTATCAAAAATAATATATTTATTGGACGTCTACCACAGCACAAACATGTGAAAAAACACATACACTTACATCACTGACTGACATCGAATTCCATATTCAATTCATTATTCTCTTTCGTTGCTAGGCAACGTTAGCAAAAGACAAATATATCGTTGCCATACTATTTTTATAACCTTTAGAAAAGAATTATGCCAAACGATATTTTTAATTAATTTCTTTTTCAGTCAAACGATATTTTAAAATTAATTTCTTTTATGACCAAACGATATTTTAAAATTAATTTCTTTTATGACCAAATGATTTTTTTATCTAATTAATTTCTTTTCTTCAAATATTTTAATAATTCTACAAATATATTTTTTTATTCGTTACGAATATTTCACTATGCAGAAAATAAAACAAATATACTAACTGAAAACAGTGAAAAAGAGGGGCTAATGATTTTCGTACATTAACGCGATTTATCAATGCAATTTTGAAAATTTTTAAAATAATCTTCAGATATTCTAGCACTTGCAGCATTTAATTGAATTAGCGACAAAATATTATCAAAGCATTTATTTTATTGACACTGATAAAAGCGAATTTCAACTATATATTTATTGAGATTAGCATTCATTTCAAAAATAAAAAGTTTATGTCAAGGAATATGATTGGAGTACATATCTTTGACAAAGAAGTTCTTTTTTGTTCGCCATATGACGAATTTAAAATGTTAAATTAAAATAGAAAACTTTATTGCTTCCCAAAGGAAAATGCAAATTTTTTACTTGCTAATTTAAAATACACATGGAAAAAAATGGTAAAGGGAAAACCACAAGCTATTTCATGAAAGGAAATAAAAAGAATAACTGTAATTGACTTTCTTTTTCGGAGATTAACTGACATGGAAAAAGAAATCCCATTATTTTCCTACTATTTATAGAAAAATTTAATTCTCATGGTAATTTAAATGGATATAGTCTATTGGTTAAAAAAAGTAAAATTTTGTTAAATCAAACAATTTGCTACTCTGATTAATAACATATTTATTACGCACCGTAGCAAGACACCTTCATTAAATACATTTCGGATCCAAATTTAGAGAAGATATCTATTTTATGGCAACAGGATATATGTGTTGATTTGATTCCATATTATCTAAAACTGATTAAATTATTTTATTTAAGTGGATAACTTTAATTAACTTTCTCTTTCGGAAAAAAAATTGAAATGAGAAAAGAAATCCTAATGATTTTCTTAATTATTTTCAGAATAATTCATTTCCTAGTGCTAATCGAAATCCACAGGTTCTGGTTAAAGCAAGCGAATGTGTAATTAATTCAAATTATATGTTACTAGGATTAACAACATATTTGTTACTTACAATAGTGAAATATTTTTTAACCCTAGCAATGTACGCATTTCTAATGCAAACTGAAAGGCATAACTAATTCAAGGCAACAGAGAATAGGGATTGGGTCGGATGTCGGATCTAAACCTAGTTAAATTACTTTATTTTAATTAATGAATATGGAAGAAAAGTTTAACTTAAGCAAATAGAAGCTTTGAAGCAAATCCTTTTTGAGAGATGTAAGCATAAGCTATTCAATTTTTAATATTATTATTATTAAAAATGAAAACCTTTATTTATGAGATGAGGGCAAAGTAAACGACTTAAACTTATTTTTAAATATAAAAATACTTTTTCTTACACTTTTTCTAAAATTTAAAATAGTTATTAAGTCTCAACTGCATCTTAAAGAGTATCAAATAATTCATAATAAATATAAACTGTTTTGTAAATATAAACTGTGGTTTTGTCTATTGAAGATGCAGATGGAAGAGCTCTGACTGACCAAGGAGAAACTGACATGGTCTAATTTAGTCATGTTTATCTACGGCATAAAACTGACAAACCGTTTTACGTTACTCCAAAGCTTCTGCTACTCCGTTAGATCAATTACTTGGAGACTTTTATCATGATATTTTTTTGGAGATGGTCGATTGCGTCTACAAGAATGAGTGAGACACAAAAGATACGTAACATCTTTCAAACCAGCAGTACATCGATGCTTGGAGGAAATTGGACACCCTTTTTCATTTCTAATTGGTTTAATTTGGCATTTTAATTAATAGCATATAAAAAGGCTAATATTAAGCGAGGGTTAATGGAAATTAGTAAATCACATAAGGCAACATGAAAGTTGCTGCTTTTGGTAATCTCCTTAAGACAAATGTGTTAATTAATATTGGAAGATGCTTCTCAAAAATAAAATGCATTATTATAAAAAAATATTATTTTTGGTACTGGTAAATGGATATAACTTGCAGAAATAAATTAATTTTGATACGACGGTCGCTTCTTCACACATTTTATCGACATGAGAGAGATGTATATTACATGATGATCAACTTCATATCCTAATGAAACCCCAACAAAAATAAATATTTACACATTATAACATGATATATGCTTCAGCCAGTTTCCACTTTCTCTCAGAGTGTAACTTCAATATGAGCCAGCTCTCCTAAACTGTCCATTTAGCATTTTCTATCTACATGCAATGCTAGTAGTTGTGACAGACAGCTGTCAGCTGTCTCATCACAAGCGACCAAGATTTCACTTTCCTTTCCTTTTTACTCTCTAGTATACGAAGAATACAAACAGAAAGCTTTCTAATCATCAAAAATTTAATCGTCTTAATTTTAATGAATCTCCACTTCTTAGGTGTTCTTGAGTCGGGAAAAATCAGTTTTGGAATCGTATCTAACTATTTAACGGTATATTTGTGAACAAGATAATTTCAAAACGCAGCAAGCGATACAGATGAAATTTGGTGTGTGGTCTCAGCACCAGAATAGTAGACCTTTACCAAATTTTGAATCAAAATCAGCAGAGAAGACTGACCGTTCGTGTACACGTAAACACAAAAATCTCCAGAAAAGCAACGAGTTAAATGGAAGGAATTTTGTTTTATAGTTTTATATGCAGAATAGTAAAGGGTGTCCATAAATTGTTGTCGGCGTTTCCTTATTTTATAAGTGGCCGCGGTGGCCTAGTGGTAAGGTATCGGCTTTGAGGCCGGAGGGCTCCAGGCTCGAAACCCGATTCCACTGAAGATCCGCCATATATGGGGCCTGCTGCACCCCAAATCATACGTAGTGGTCAAACGTCCTCCCGTTGGTGTGGCGCGGAAGCTTGGAGAGGGGGATGTCAGCTCAGGCGCCGTCCTCGCCATCTGACCGAGGTTCAAAATTACGAGGTCCGTCCCAAAATAGCTCTCGTGTTGCTTCAAAACGGGACCTTAATATAACTAAACTAAACTAAACCTTATTTCATAACTTTTGATTAAAGAACATGACTGTAAATATTATTACTTTCTCTGTCGCACTTTATAAATATTCATAAAGTGCGACTCAGAAAGTTTTTTTAATAACCTAAACAAAGTTAAGTAAGTTCCACGTGGTAGCCTTTTGCGGCATGTAACCCATAGACACTTGGTTGGTTCAGTCTCGATATGTCTAGGTTTAGGTTAGCAAAATGCATGCAGTCCTTACACAAGAGCAGTTAAGTATTTAAGTATGTTGGACGAAATAGGAGGGCTAAAATTTCTAAGTTGTAGCCATCAAAAATCCTTTGGTACAAGACTTGTGGCAACCTTTCGCGGTACGTAACAAACACATCGAGACTGAACTCAGTTTCCAACCAAGTGTCGATGCTATATGCCGCAAGTGTTACATGCCGCGAAAGGCTGCCTTGTGAAAATTATTTAACTTTGTTTACATTATTAAAAAAAACTTTTTGTGCTGTACTTTATGAATATGTAGTAGGGTAGACAGGGGCTAGTTGGGCATGGGGGCACGTTGGGCCAGTCGTGATATTTTCAAAACTTTATGGTATTTTACTCTGTCATTCCGGACAAGTGTGTATTGCCCCGTCTTCCTTCCTCCACATCAGCGTCATTGAAGAAGCAGCGTTCATGATTTTTAGTTGCTGAGTAAATTTCCTCACTTATAAATTATCACTTTTTTCTTTGCTAATAAATCACAATTTCCATTTTCAAGAATAATATTCAGAAAGATAGCTCTTCATTGTTACTTTAAAGATTGTTTATTTATTGAAATGCTTTCAGAATAAATCCCTGCATTCATGAGAAACAAAAATGATGATATGCGGCTAGTTGGGTCATTTCGCAAGGGGCACGTTGGCCCGGCAGGCCAATATGCCCACTGGCTCATGTTCAGAATGTGCGTTATAGAAATATCTCTGAATATTTGGGATGGAATTGCTGCAGGTTTATTATGCAAGATACTTGTTAAGATAAATCATGTGGACTCAATTTTGATTATAATTACACAATACTATTTGATGATGACCATAAAAGCTGTATCTCAGTTTCTATTGAGTAGAAATTCACCAAATTTGTATATAATACATATAATGTGAATAATAACACAATTATGTTGTTTAAATTAACAAATATAATAATATATAAGAATGTTTTGCGATAGCTGCTTTATACTAGTAATAGGCCAACTTACCCCGCGGTCGAGGCAGGTTGGCTCAAGCGACCTCGTGTCAGTTTGAGGTTTTAAATTAATACTGATAGTTAATATAATGAAATTTTAGTATAGCGAAATCTTCCTGAAGGTATACTAATAGTGTCAGATAAAATAAAATTGAAAAATGTTGAATTCCTTTATTTTAATTCTCAGAAGGAAAAACGGCCCAACTATCCTCTGTCTACCCTAATACTTATCATCATGCTCTTTAATCAAAAGTTATGAGGCAGTTAAAAGTTATGAGCAAACCTATCGATATGTATCAAATTTCCGACCAAATCCACGAAAGGGCGGATCGTCTGTCGGGCTGTCTATTCATGTGCAGCTGAAAGCGGTAACTCCAAAGCGTAATAAGATACATCGATGAATTTTTGAAAATGATATCTACACAAGAATTGGGCATTTGTTTCCAATTTTGAGCTAGATCTGTCAAAAGTAGATGTCATGTCTTTTTATCTGTCCATGTGTATGAGAACGGGATAGTTCAGAAATGCAAGAAGCTAGATAACTGAAATTTAATCTGTTGTCTTGACACCAATATTATAGATAAAAGTGAAGTTTTTAACCCAATCGATCAAAGATAAAAAAAATCCAAAATGCATGCTGATTCTTTCCACTATGCTGCGAAGATAAATACAAAACGTGCCTTATTGTATAAATATACGAGAAAGTCGAGAGAAGAACTCTGAATTTAAATTACCTAACATGTCAATCACTTGAAAACGAGAACAACGTTGTATTTTCAAAAATTAGATTTTTTTACCAAAATTAAAACACTTCACTGTATCATATCATCAATCAAAATAAAATTCAACATTATGTTTTCGTATTCTAAATTATTTACCAAAGTAACAGGCAATATGTGATTCCAAAACGGATCTTTTAAAAGCTATTATCCACAATACTATATTATCAACTTCAATAAAGGCATCAACATACGAACCAATCCATCAGAAATGTCTTCTTTAATCATCCATAAATCATACCGATTTTCCAACAGAATCAATCAAATATCGTTTGTGGCAATTAGTATCCACCAAACGGCGTCAAAAGCTAATTATTTACTTAAAAAGTACTTTCCTGACAGCAGTCAACAATAAGCCATTTCTCATCAAACAACTTCCTCAAAATTTCGCATCTTTGTTAAAAACGTGAACGAACTCCCCACTAATACCATCCGACGACAGTAATGAATCACTCGTAACAACTTCCTCAGGGTTTGTTTTAATAGCCATACAGGTAAAGTGATCTTCGTAACCAGCAAGCAGTGCTTTCTGGAACCGTGGACAATTACGTACATGGGACTAGTGAAAAATGAAAGTGATTAGTTTGGTTTATTTGCTTGTTGGTTATATAATTATCTGCTATAAAATAAAAAAACGGCGAAATGGTCCACTTCCTGAGAAATAAATCAATGTTATTACTTCCTTTAATCAGCTTTAAAAAAAAATTACGTGGTATATCATAGTATTTAGAAGACACATATAAAAGTGACAAAGTGTCCTATACCCCAGTATTTGTTCCAGAAATTGGATCAAAGACAAGATCTGAAGGTATAAATATTTCAAGAGATTATTTGGTTAATTTTTTGTTAAGTATTTATGATTCTCCATAAATTATTTTAATTTGTGATGTAACATAACCCAATTTTGCATTTTAAAAAAGTTACATTTTTGCCTATATTTATATTTCTTAATGTTAAATCATCACATTTTTTTTTTGTACAATTGATTTTAATCGCAAAATTAAAGACCAATACACGATTTAAAGCACTATCAGCTAAATTAGTATTAGAAAAGAAATACAATAGGGAAGTAGTTGATGTTAAACACCGCAGACGAAATTGTGCTTGCTTGCAATCTAACTGAAACAATGAAAATGAAATGTTACTGAAGAATCTGTGGAACAGAAATGCTGATTATTTAATTCAGAGGGTTATTTTTTTTCGATTGCTTTCAAATGGTAACTGCTTATTTTTTTTTTGGAATTTGTCTTGTTCTATGTATTATCACGCCTTTAACCACTTAGTTCAATCTCCTGTATACTAATTGCTAATTACTTGAATTACTATTTTTTCAACACGAGTGCAATCATGGTCCGCAAGAAGAGTTTGTCTCCTCTTAGTTAAGTCATGTATTTTACCATTTCTGTTTAAATGAGGTCGGCAAGATTGAGCCAGGTACCAGAAAACCCTGAGGTCTCTGGTGTGCTGTCGGATCGTTAAATCATTTTGAAGTTTCGTGTAAGAAAATAGAGCTGATATAACTTCGGACTTTATAAATAAAAGTTCCTTGACATTACTACCTTAAAAAATCAATCGTAAGTCCATCTTATTCTGCTCTTCAGTGAACACTCTGAACGTACTCTTTTAAAAGGAATTTTATGTTTTAAAAAACAAGCATTCGGGAAATGTCAAAATCAATACTTCTACTTTGATTAATCATATGTGTTTATCCTCTTATTCTTAAAATTATCTAAATTGCATCGTAAATGGAATGCATGCATATATATACATTCGTTAATTCTGTAAGAATGAATGGAGTATTAAGTAAATGAACAAAATGCTTTTATTTCGACAATCTGCTGTTCCGTTCTTTGAAGCTACAATCAAAATATTTTATAATATCAATTTACTCTGAAAAGAATTGCTACTTCCTCGACTCCATTTTCAATTTTTTCTCCTAAAATTCATCTAGGTTGTTCTTGTAAATAGCCAAAGGAACGATTTTCGACCTATTAAATGTCAAAATGCACATAAGAACATCCTTTAAAAAAATAAACTGAATGAACATGTGTAGTAGAGGCCTTCCATTTCTGTTAACTTAGTTGTTTATCATCCACTACAAAAATTTCATTCTCGCACAGATTTATGGAATTTTTCAAAACTGAAAGTAAATGAATAGGAAAAACTCACTCTTCTGGTAAGGGTACCCATAAGCTTTCTTTATGAGAATTTCGGCACAAACTATTTATATTTTTGAAAAGTTTGCTGGCAATAAGGCCCCAATGCAATATCCATTCATCAAAAGACTTTAAAAAAAATTCTTAAGTTAAACTAAAGATAATATCTAGCTTAAAAATAGATCTGTAATGTGCTGTTTAAACTATCCACAAAAAAAGTTGTTTTTCGTTGTGTAATTTGAATCAAAAGATTTTCATCGCAATTAAACTACGAAGTTGTGGTTTTGATTGTCACCTATCTCCTCTCATAAAGAATAAGTATAAAATCGGCTGAAGAAACTGGAAAAGAATGACCTGCAGTGGATTTCAGCTGATTGCATAAACTGATTCGATTACCTGAATACTACAGGAAACTATATTTTATTTGATAGATTTTTCCAAATCGAAAACATTCATGGCGGTTCATTGTAAAAAATAAAATCTTATTAATTGATCTTAATTTATACAAAGCTTTGGAAGAGAGATAGATCACAATACGTATACCAATAATCGTATTTTCAGAAAGTATAACTTTCCTCCTAATATTAAGGAAAATAATTCAAATACTGCATTTTCCATTTGGCTCTTACGTATGATTTTAATTCTCTCCGAGATACAAATATAGTATAAGAACATTTTCTGTAATGTGTACGAAAATGCATTTGAAAAATTACTGTATTCTTTTTTTACAGTAACAACAACCAAAAATTAAAAAACAAATCAAAGTGTGGGGGAAACAAAGATGCGAATCTTTAAAGTGATGGGGTTGAGCACCCGAATAATAGCAGTATTCCTTTAAAACTTCTAAACGACATTTGGAAAACCTCGGAAAAGAACCTAACTTAATACCTGATCATATGAACCAATATCTTTAATAAACAATTTTGTATAAAATGTGTCTTTTTATTATGCGAATAGTTAGTTACCTTAACTTCTTAGATAATCTATCTTACAATAAAATAACTAAGTCTAGTTATTTCTTTAAATTCGTATCTCCCTGTGGAAAGTTTTCTATGCTTAAAATATTTCATTTGAATAGTTTGCCATAATTATTTCAGCATTATAAATTAAATTTCAACACTGAGCAAATTTAGTCACCATTCTTTCCTTTCAAAGAAAAGCAGCCTTTTTCTTTGAATCATTTGCTTCTGTTAATTAAGAATTGTTTCCTGTCTTCATTTTAAATTTAAATGCACATTACATCGACCATGTACATCAAATAATCCTCTTAGGAGGAGGGAAGATTTATTCAGCGAAAGTAAACTGTTTAATAAATGTTATTTACCTAGAAGCTGCTTTATTTTCCGTAACAACACTAGATGCAGCAGCATGAAAGAAAATTTGAGCAAACCCAAAATTTAGTAACATTTTCTTATTTTACCAATGCAAACTTTTCAAAAAAAGCAGCTCAGATATCAAACTATTTTAAAAAATATAACAAAATATCCTGTGTTAGTAACTTCACATCTGTTACCATTTTCATTTTCTTTTCAAACAGTAAATTCAGGATGTCAAAGATTTCTGCAAAATATGAGAACTAAGGAATGGAATCATTTTTATTTCTTTATTTTGATTTGGACTACAATAGCAGATATTTTTAATAAACAACTTCTTTATCTTCGCTTTAAGCAACAACCATCAAGCACCTTTTTTATATCCACATGAGAGTTATCTGAATCTAAAAAATAACGCATTTTTCAACTTAACTGTAAATATGTTCTGTACTTAATGCATATTTTCATATGGACACTTATTTCAAATTTTCTGCTTTAAATGTAGATTTTAGATTGCTGTAAAGCAGCACTTAATATTGATTGACAATTTTCCTATGTAACATATAAGTTCATATTTGTATTAATAAATCAACAATGCCAAAATAAGATGAATTATAAATTATTTTACTCCATACATTGGCTCCAATTAACCTTACACTGAAAGACTCTATAAACCTCTCTGTCAGTTTCTCTGGTTTCTGGGTAAAAGAAAGTTTTTAATTTCTACAAGATGCGTCAATGCTAAGCTATTTGTCAGCAAATAATACTTGTCAAAATTTTAAAATTTTTATTTCGAACGCGACAAATAACAGCCAAAAGAAAAACAGGTAGTATACTTTTCAATTTTAAACTTCTTTTAAATTTTATAAATATATTCTTTTTCGTCTAAAAGTTCGTGACATTACTTACTACATGCAGAATAATGTGTTTTTGTTATTCATGTTCTATCAGTCAAGGGAGAAGAAAAACTTATAAAAGATAAACATCAACGTGTCGTGATGAAATAGGTAACAGGAAAGTAATGAAGCTGTATCCCGTTGATTGCTTTCCCTCATTAACTCTATGAACCCGCTAGAGTGAGAATTCCAAAGCCACAAAAAAACGGAAGTAAATTTTCGTTCACGAAAATGCAATAAACTCTTTCCTTTTCTTTACAGAACTTCCAGGAGTGACGACACCTGCTTAAGGATCAATTGTCAAAGAAAGGAACCACTTTTCCCGTGGAATTCACTAGGCGCCAAAAAACCCCTGCCTGAACTGGTCTCTCAGCTCACGGGCGGTTTAGCAATACGTAACTGAACGAAGTATTAC
>BGPR01007401.1:59783-69991 GCA_013235015.1 Araneus ventricosus | reverse complement strand
CAATGCATTTTCTCATTGATTCTCTCTCATATTTCCACAATAGGGCCGTTTTATAATGAGAATTGCCGTTGTTGGGCTTTTCCCTTTATACATTTTTTATACATTGAGGACTTCTTTCCCTTGACAGAATAGGTCCAAATTTTTACAAGGATTTACGATGTTGAATTGTAAAGATTTACACTGTATTTTCTCATTGATTCTCTCGCATATTTCCACAATATGGTTCATTGTGTGAAGATAATAAGCCTTGTTGGACTTTTAACTTTGACAGAATGTCTCCACAGTTTGATAAAGATTTACGCTGTTGCCAAATTTTATTTCTATAACTCAGGGGTGAGGAAATTTTTCCCATTGAAATTCCTCATTAAATTTCGGCAATTGGCAGAAGGCTCCACGAGCAGAATCTTGACTACTCTAAATTCCTCGTTTCGGTTGAAATTTTCGAATTTATTTGTTCAATTTATAGGCCTTACATTTAGGTATCTAAAAATGTTTTTTGTTTCTACGATAATTATAAGTAAAATTATAGCATAAATAATAAACCGGAAGTGACACTTCTGATACCGGAAGTGGTAACTTAAAGAGACTTAAAAATACCAACAATTAGCTTGAACAACTATTTTTTAATTCTTAAGCAATATATTGTCTTAAAATATAGGATTTAAGCTTCCTTTACTTATTTGTATTGCTTTATGGGTTTTTGGTGGCTCTTTCTCTTAAAAAAATACAACACAACAGTAACTACAACAGTAAAAATTATTTTTAGGCGCTCATATTGCAGTTTTATAGTTTAATTCCATTTATTTTGAACTATTACCTGCCCTCAAGTATTTTGAAACATAAATTTATCCATTGATGCTTAAAAATTACATGGAAATTGACAAAAAGCCAATTCAGATATCGAGACGTCAGTCACTACGTACTACACAAAACCATTCAGAAAAAATCTAAAAAGCTAAAAGAACACAAAAGTAGTACAAATATGGCGAGTTTTAAGATTCTAAAGTGAGTACAAATTTTTTTGTATTGTATGAAAATCTTTAAACGCATGTTCTGAGAAACTGTGTTTTTTAATATTTTTTTTCGCTGCAAACTTCATTTTGGAAAATGTTTCAAGGTATTCAAATGAAATTTGGCCAAAATGTTTTATTTATTTTTAACTATGTTTTGAACTAAAATCTAAGCTCTCTGCCTATACTTATTTATTCTAATGTTTTTCAGTGAAAAAATTCGGTTTTTTTAAAAATCGGGTTTGTTCACGAAGTTTGAAATACTTTCAAAACTTTTAGAGGCACTAAAAATCTTTTAGTTCATAACACAGATAAGCATGTTAGCTACGTAATGTGCAAAAATTGATGAAATATATTCAATAGAATTTGTTATAGGAGGTTTGGCGTAAGTGCAAATCTTCAATACCATTTTGCTAAACATTGATTACATTTTTAAAGTCAAAGAAATTGAATTGGAATTCTTAGTTTTATAATTACATGTTTTTAATTAAAAACATGTATGTTTCTTTAAAAGTTCGAAAATTTTAAAAAAGATCTCCGAAAGTAAGCGCATATTTTAACGGTTATTGTTCTGTAATTATTATTATATTGCAGACAATTACATATTTCAATGTTCAATTCAATCAGTTGAACCAGACGATTTTTAAAAACCGCCGATAGCTAATTTTCTCCATAAGTTATTGGTCTTTATTGCACAGGTACTTCAAATTTTGTTCACAAATCTTGCAGTATAAGAAAGATTTTAACGGATGTTTTGGGACAATTACATAGTAAATTTTTCATTGAGAAAAAGCTTTAGAATAAATATGAATAAAAAAATAAAATTCGTCTTCATCCAAAATTATTTTAATGTGATCTAGCAACAGTTCTTATGTATTCTTGTTCTTCACCAATAAAAATAGTGTTATAAATTGTAAATTTTATACAGAATTTAATTTTTGAAAAATTATTAAAATGAGGGCAACGAATTGAACAGAAATGAAAGCTGTGTCATAAAAAGTTAATTTTTTAAACTTTTATTATGTGTAAAAATAGTTTTTTTGACATAATACATATTTTTGAAAAATATCACGGAAAATGCCAAAATCTTGCTTAATTTCCAATTAACTGAAATTTTATTAAGATTTGGTGCTTTTAAAGTTGCCGGTTGGCTCTCTTCTTATGTAAAACATATTTATAAAAATAAGCAAAAATTTCAGAAATAAAGGTAAATTAGTTCAAAGTCTCACCGTTGCCTAGCAATGGAGTAGCTATAAATTTGCGTTATTTCAAAATCGTCTGCACGTAATTAACAATTATTAAACTTTAAAAAACTAATAAAAATTGAAGGAAAAATGTCACAGATATGCATACAAGGTATAATATTGAACTTTAAGAAGGTATAAAAATATTTTTTGTCCAACAATTTGCTCCGAAGTTGCGGCGGAAAAACGGTTTCGCTTAATTTCTAATTAACTGACTGTTTAATTAACTTTTGGACTTCCAAATGTTTATAAATGTCTTTCCCTTGTCTTAAATAATAAGTGTGCAAAATTTGATTGAAAACAGTCCATTGGTTTAGGAGGAGATGTCGAGCATAGCCACATAAAAATTCAAAACTTTTTTTTACAAATTTTTTGTGTCAAAACCGACAATGTAATTTGGCCATTTTCGATGTACTTTTTCTCAAAATCTATAATAGATACATATTTCAAATTTTTTATACAAATTAAGTGCACCTTTCTCAATATACTGAAATGAGCTTTTGGTAAATTTTTAATTTTTCATAAATTTAAAAATATTGACTTAGACATAGTGAAATTTTACCCTATTTTGACAAAAAAAAAAAAGTAAAAAATAAATTTTTGAGTTTTTTGTACAAAAGCTTATTTCAATATAATTAGAGAAAAGCTTATTCAATATAATCATATTATATCAAAAGAAAAAAAATTAAAAATAAAATTAATTTTCGATGTACTTTTTCTCAAAATCTATTATAGATACATGTTTGAAATTTTTGATACAAATTAACTGCACCTTTCTCAATATACTGAAATGAGCTTTTGGTAAATTTTTAATTTTTTATAAATTTAAAAATATTGACTTAGACATAGTGAAATTTTACCCTATTTTGACAAAAAAAAATGTAAAAAAAATAAATTTTTGAGTTTTTTGTACAAAAGCTTATTTCAATATAATTATAGAAATATAATAACAATAGATTTAAAGAAATTATATACTTGACTTGTATAAAAAATATTTCAAAGATTTATGTATAAAAGATTTTGAGAAAAGGCACATCGAAAATGGCCAAATTGCATTGTCAGTTTTGACACAAAAAAAAAGTTTTGAATTTAAAATAAAACCCCAAATTTAGTATAATGAGAAATATGTACTTTACCTGTATAAAAAAGATTTTAAACTTGAATCTATAACAGATTTTGAGAAAAAGTACATCTAAATAGCCAAATTCACATTGTCGGAATAGGGATTCCAACACCCTTTAAAACCAGCGGGAGTGACGTCCCCGAAACTTTCTCGCATACGACCAGTAATGTGGGGTGGGTAAATATTTTTGGGGTATTTACCAAAGGCCTGGTTATTTTGAAAAAAAATCATGAATCATGATTTACAATGAAACATATAAAATTTATGATTTCAAAAAAACTTAATATTTTGCAAAAAAATTGCGTATGTTCGCAATTTTTACGCACGCTGAGATGCATCAACTTTATTTAACGTTTTTGAGTACGAAATCTTACTCTAGATATCGCACAACATTTCACTACACCTCTGGTTAATCACAGGAGTCCATCTGGAGAATGTCAAAACAAAGTTTCGTTTTGAGGATTACCGTAACTTCCGAAGCGCGTGTTTGCGGCTCGCTACAATTTCCGCCAAGGACAAACGCCAACCATACTCACTTGAGTAAAATAAGCGAAACGCTCGCCAACACACAGTCGTAATGTGCATTTTGAACTAAATATGCAAATTGAACACCTATTTTTTAACCGATTGAGATGAAAGTTGGGCACAGATCTATAATTAATGTTAGCATCCGCGATATCAGGTTTTATTTATCTAAGCCAAAGTTCTTATGAGATGCAAGTATGCGATTATACAGACCGACAGACAGTCAACAATTTGATGGATTTGGCCCAAAATTCCATACGGACTTACATTCATGACGATAAAACTGTGCATCAAATTTATCCATCTAGCTATTCAAATTTTTGAGTTATAGCGTTCACATGACTTCGGACATACAGACAGACAGACTTACCTTCGACGGATTTTGTCCAAAATTTGATAGAAACCTACAAATTATTGTTAAAGACCACATACCAAATTTCATCCCCGTAGATCTAATAGTTTTCGAGTTATCGTATTCACAGACAGACATAATTCCAAAATTGTGTTTTTCGGACTCAGGGAGGTCTAAAACGTGGAGATTCGTCAAAATCTCGAGTTCGAATTTTTTGACGATTGCAATACTTTCTCTTTGTATACTTCGTATACGAGAAAGTAAAAAGAGAGATTCGACAAAATCTTGAGTTCGAATTTTTTGACGATTACAATACTTTCTCTTTGTATATTTCGTATGCGAGAAAGTAAAAAGAGAGATTTGTCAAAATCTCGAGTTCGAATTTTTTGACGACTGCAATACTTTCTCTTTGTATACTCCGTATACGAGAAAGTAAAAAGAAAAATATATGGGAACAAAGATATTCAGAAAGGTTCCGAAATTTTGAATCTCTGCCTACCAATAAAGCGCAGACAGATTCTCCAAAATTCTACTAAATAATAATTATTTTTACAAACATAAATTTTCTAAACAATATTCATTAAAAATGATATATTCCTTTTCGTTTTTCATACTGTTAAGAGATAATAAAATCTTACAGGAAAGAAGATTAATAATAATTTTCTTGACACGGCTGCTCATTATGCCACCCAACAAACTCGCCTCAAATTAAAAAGCATTATAACACCGTGCAGTCGTAGCTGTTAAGGAAGATTATTCAATTACATGTGATGAATGTGCAGTAAATAAAAGCTAATTATACAAACCATCAGCTCGGAGCGTTGAGGATTATCGCTAAATAATTGCCTTAATCTAGACGGCGTCGATTAGCGCCACGGATCTCATATCTTTAATTATCTTTCTGCCATAATCTTATTATCGCATTCCACTTCCAAATATCTTCCCTCTTTTCTCTGGCTTGATATAAAGAGATCTGGGATAATTAGGATTATTTTAGATATAACTATATTTATTAATGTGGAAATCAGTGGATTGGTAGGATCTTTTACTATCACTTTTCACTTTTTGGTACAGGATGTACAGAAAGAGAGAGAAGAAAGAAAGAGAAGGTTTTAATGAAAAGCTTTCGACATGTCTACATTTGTCCGAAGGTAATAAATTTTTGGAATTAGGTTTGTATGTCTGTGAACGCTATAACTTTACTTTACACTACGACGCACCCCTGACTTCAGAGATAAAAATCTCCGGTTTGCAGTTTGGATGAGTGTGCGTAGAAACTTTATTGAACAAAAAAAAAGAAAAGAAGAAGAAAAAAAAGAAAAATAAAAGAAAAATATTGAGATGCAGTTTTTTAACATCGAAGAAAAGCATGTGAAAATTATAAAAACGATGAAAAATGTGTGTTTACATATTGTAACAAAATTGTCTTGTGGGTGTACGTGAATGCAGTCCAATAAGCAGGATAAAAAATAAAGCTCTTTATTCTACAAATATTCCAAGAAAAGAAACGTAGCACAATTATTAAAATAGAACTCGTAAAAATTCACAAAAGAGATTACCAATAAATCTCAACACAGCGCTCAAATGTTTCTTATCAGTTCACCAGCTTGCTTGCTGATCACAATCCAACTCACTCTTCTTGGCTTGAGAGCTTGCTTTAATACTTTTTCAACAGGAAGCGACTTCATTACGTAGTAAGTAACGTAATCTAAAGAAAGTTCATGAAGCTCGTAGAAATAGGTTGAAAGTTCGAGGTCCGTCTAGAAAATTCCTTTTGTCTCCAACTTTGTGCCAAATTTGTCACCAATGTCGCCAAATTTATCGACAAGCCGCCAAGATTAGCATCTCAGGGACACGACTTTTAGCTTTGTAACATTATGAAAAGAAAGACTCGCGGAGAAAAACCAATTTTAAGACAGGTCCCAAAAGTTCGCTGCATCTATATACTCGTAGTAGGACTGATTAGGGTGCTAGGTATTGAACCTCTAGAGGGTCTTAGTCCATAAGTCTGAGGACTTGGTGAAATTGATATGTGATCTTTCCACAAAAACTGTAAATCTGTGTCGAATTTTGAAGAATTCCCTCAAAGGGAAGTCGGTCTGTCTCTCCGTCAGGGTTCATGCGAATATATTACTCAGAAACTGAATGAGCTGAACGAATGTAATTTCACATGTCGTCATGAAATCGCAAATTTACAGGGTGTCTTTAAACTACTGTCGAAGCATCTTTACATCACAAATTTCATTACGGAACATGACGATAAATTCATGAAGTGCAACGCAGAAAGTTTTCTTTATCAACTCAAAGTTACTTAATTTCTATATAGCAGCCTTTCAAATCTGATAATCCATCAACATTTGGCGGAAACTGAGTTCAATCTCGATGTGATTCGTGTCCCGATAGGTATCCGTGTGGAAATGAAATAACTTTTTTTGTGTTATTGAAAAAACCCACCTTTTAGTGTTATACTTTATGAGAATGTATTATAATATTTATCGCCATGCTTTTCTAATCAAAAGTCATAAGGTAAAGTATCCCCGATTATTCTTTTCGCATGGGCTCAATATTTTGAAAACGACTTCGTCTGGGAGCTCTTTCAGAACGTGCCTTTCTCGAGGGAGTAAGAAAATTTCACCACGCGGTTCCACAAGAGGGGTGGTCACGAGCCATTGTGAGAAACGGGAGAATAAATAAAAATACTAAAAAATGGAACCATAATTGTGGAAGAGTTAAAAATATTAGCAGACAACGATAAGAAGTAAGAATCTGGTGGATGTCTTCATCAGAGGCCATACATCCATGCAGATTCAAAAATGGAATAGCTTTTCTGTAGAGGAAAAATACTTTAAGGTCTGATTATTTAATATCCCCTAAGGCCTGAAACCATTCCGGAATATAAAAAGGAGCGTTTTCTGTTGATAGATGAACATTTACGCCTCTCTTTAAAAGTACACAGGTTAGGGAAGCTGATGAACAGCGAGGGAGAATGACAAGGAGCCTCAACGCCTGTGTTAAGCGAAAACACCCCCCGGACTTCGGGTCATTCGTCAAAGCGCCCCCTGAAGAGTGAATGGCGAATTATCCTGTTGAGTCCTCATTTAAACGAGCTGACCACATGTGCGGTGAAAATTCCTTCCTCCCTGGGATTCTGAGATTTGACGCATGCCCCTCACAAGGGACTGTAGACGCATGTGACAGCGTATGTCACAGCCCACGCGAAAATGTTATGATCTATGGACAGCTGTGGATTAGTACCAATTTTTTTCGCAAGTCTGGCTAAGTACTTTTCTAGATGTAAAAGCTCTAATCAACAAACAGCGTCAAGTTAAAACGAAACAAAACAAAGAAAACGCAATTCACCATCTCAAATACATCATTTTTTTCCCTGTTAAGATTCGAAACTCCTTTCATGCTTTATTTTGACACCGAAAAATTCTTTTTAAATCCCCCAGAAATCAGATTCAAACATCTCCATCCATTTACTCAAACAAATCTTTAGAAACAGTACGGAATCATTTCTTACCTTTTTCATCCATGCAAATAATACTTTTTTTATTCTTCGAGACTGCAAACATCCTCACAGAAAAGCTATTCAAAAGGGTTCTTCGGCAGCTTAGTTTTCGCTTCTCCGGAAGTTTTCCTAGGGGAACTATTGAATAGAAAACTATCCTCTTAAAAAAGAACAGAAAGAAGCTAACCACTGCTATATTGCCACCCCGTCTTTGCTATTCACAGTAGGAACGCTGCTGCCCAGGAGTAAGTAGTTCTCTTACTTTCTAAAGCCACGAGGTTTGGCTGGAAGCTCTTGACTAGATTTATTAGGGGGGAATTCCGGCTAGTGGTATTAGAGGTATCTAGCTATTTTTGGTGGACATTAAACCACCTTTTGATGTGAAAGCAATGAATCTCTTTGCATCAAAATGAATGGAGTATCAATTGGATTTATTTGCTTCCATGTTGGAAATCATTTATTCAGAGAATCATTTGTGTTACTTCTGAGATATTTATCAGTTAGCACAACTTTTATTTTTTAGGTGTATTTCAAGTACAGCGGTCTCTCGTATAACGATTTCTCGTATAAAATGAATTCATACGAGGGTTGTAAATAAAGTTGAGGCAACGTAGTCCAGAAAGTCGCAGAAGAACGGGCAAATCGCTGTTGTCGATGAATAAATCGCATAAAACAGTCTATGCAGTTAAGAGGATACATTACCTTCTGAAAAATATTTTTTATTTGAAGTATTATTTAAAAGGTTTTTATACTTTTAAAACATAACAATCATATAAAGTCTTCGTAAAAAGAAAGAAATTAATTTTGATCTGCTTGTTCAGTTGAAATTTAAATTTTTTAAAGAAAATTCGGTACTTACGTATTAACGCCACCGAGGTTACAGATTGGCGGTAATGCGCCAATAAAGAGCAATCTTGTTTACAAAAACCGCCAAATCTGTAGCTGCGGTGGCGTTGGCGGCACTTAAAAACCGCCAAATTGGCGTATAATAACTTTCTCAACACAAAATTTAAAAAATTAATGAAATCAAGAAAAAAGTTTAAAATAAATCGTATGCGCGATCTATTAGCACAATCTATCTTCTCCTCTCGCAGTCTATCTAGCTGAGTGGTTTAGGCGTCGCGCTAGGTCGCGAGTTCTAATCCGAGGTTTTTTTCCTACTCTGTTTTTGCTATGTTTGCAATGAGTTTGACGTGGCAAGCTTGCTGCAAGTTCGTCGCGTGGTTACTTCGTCGCTTCTGCAAACTTGTTTCAAGCTTGCACTCTTGTCGTGTCAACCTTGCTGCAAGCTTGCAGATTTGCAGTGCAAGCTTGCTGCAAACTAAAATTGCTATATCTGTCTTATTTTATAAAAAAGGTATTAAACAATATATAATACAAAAATTATAATACAAACTAAGATTGTACAGCAAAGACTTTCTTCTTAGTTTCTAATCTTTGCCGTTGCATATGAAACATTGGACTTTTGCCAGAGAGTGACGCTTACAAGTACACTATATATTGTACCTACTGCATTTCATGGATTTTGACGATCGTTTTGTTTCTTTCAAACAAAAACCACAAGCTCTTCTTCTCAAATCTGGTTGCTGTTCACTTGCTTTTTCAGTTTGTGATATATAATTTAAACTTAAAGACATGTTAAGGCATATATGGCGAAGATCAGATTTTTTGTGCTGGAGTAGTGAAGTGTTTTTTTCATAAGACTGAACGTTAAGTTTTTCCAAGAAAAATCCCTCGGTTCTGTGGATTATTGGCAGGCATATTACATATTAAATATCTTTGATAATGTAAAATTAAATATTAAATCGCCCTAATCCGTACTGGTTTTATAATTATCAAACTGAAACGTTAAAACATGAAAAAAATTATCAAGTTACACGAGAGGGCGCGCTGCATAAACTTTACGACAGAAGCCTAAAACAGTATAAAAACACCATGAAACTCGGATAAACCCATTTAATCCTTCAGAAAGAGGTCGCATGAAGGAATAGCAATGACTTTCAGACAGTTTTGACTCCAAATAAGTAAACAGGGTATAAAAAATCCCGTTCGTCATAAAATTTGCGCAGGCGCGCCCGCTGGAAGGTTAAGTATGGATTTTTAACTATTTTATGTTGTGAAAAATGAAGAAATTTAGCAAAAACTCAATTTTTATTTTGTATATAAAAACCTAAGAAGCTGAATGCTTATTGCATGCACAGTTTTATCATATGCATAACGATAAACAAGTAGTATCTGAAAAGGGAAAAAAAGCCTTAGCATTTTCAGAACATGAAAGTGAGGAAAAGTACGACACGGAGGAAAAACCTGGTAAAGTTGCCATTTGTGCATATTTATCATTGGTCAAATAATGCGCATATTTATCATTGGTCAAATAATGTGCATATTTATCATTCGTCAAATAATGTGCATATTTATCATTGGTCAAATAATGTGCATATTT
>BGPR01007401.1:34376-51880 GCA_013235015.1 Araneus ventricosus | reverse complement strand
TTTTCAGAATTTCATCATTAGTTAATCGATTAATTTAATGAAATTTCGATTCCATGCGAATGACGCCACCTGACAGACGATTTCAGAAAGGATTAATTTCAATGTTCCGTAATACGGAATTATAAATTAAAAAAGAAAAAAGGGAAGCAAATTAAATAAAAAGAATTCTCATTTAGAATTCTCATTTCTGATGCGACTGAGTTCTGAAATTCTGGTGTTCTCGATGACAATTGACTAGTTTAATATTTTCAGAATTTCAACATTAGTTAATCGATTAATTTAATGAAATTTTGATTCCATGCGAATGGCGCCACCAGACAGAGGATTTGAGAAAGAATTGATTTCAAGGTTCCATAATGTTTATAATACGGGATTATAAATTAAAGAAAAAAAGGGACACAAATTAAATAAAAAGAATTCTCATTTCTCATGCGACTGAGTTTTGAAATTCTGTGTGACAATACACAATTTAATATTTTCAGAATTTCAACATTAGTTAATCGATTAATTTAATGAAATTTCAATTCCATGCGAATGGCGCCACCAGACAGAGGATTTGAGAAAGAATTAATTTCAATGTTCCATAATGTTTATAATACGGAATTATAAATTAAAGAAAAAAAGGGACACAAATTAAATAAAAAGAATTCTGATTTCTGATGTGATTGAGTTTTGAAATTCTGTGTCATTCTGTGTTCTAGATGACAGTACACTATTTTAATATTTTCAGAATTTCATCATTAGTTAATCGATTGATTTAATAAAATTTCGATTCCATGCGAATGACGCCACCTGACAGACGATTTGAGAAAGAATTGATTTGAAGGTTCCATAATGTTTATAATACGGAATTATAAATTAAAGCAAAAAAGGGAAACAAATTAAATAAAAAGAATTTTCATTTAGAATTTTCTAATAAAAATGTGCGTTTATTAAAGTTATTTTTACCACGAAACCAGAATTTATTGACAGCATAGTTTATAGTCTGAACTGAACCGCCAGATGGCTCTGCAGTTGGTGGAAAAATGCTCTACATAGAATAAGGATTGAATATCTAAAAAGACAAAAAAATAATAGAAGTAATTTAAGCCCTTCTTTTCATACTTTGTTTAAAAGACTGCTTTGAATGTCTTCTTTGTGAATAAATGTTTTTCTTTCCATTATATTCCGGAATGGGTTCAGGCCTTAGAGGAAATAAAATTCAGACCTTTAAAGTCGTTTTCCTCTTCAGAAAACCTATTATAGTTTTGAATCTGCATGGATGAATGGCCTCTGATGAAGTCATCCACCGGATTCTTAATTCTCATCGTTGTCTGCTATTATTTTCGTATTTTTAACTCTTCCACAATTAAAAATTCCCTCTATTAGTATTTATATTTATTCTCTACATAGAATAGGAAATTCCATTGAGAAATGGCTTGAAAACGCTCAATGTATCATCCTCTATAGTTCTCAATGGCTATCTTATCCGTCAGTTGATCATGGTTCAAAATTACGATGTCCGACTCAAAATAGCGATCGTATTGCTTCAAAACATGACATTAATATAACTAAACTAAACTAATTAATCAGCTTATATTAATGTTCTGTTATGACCTTTTCTTCTCATGGCCTATACGATTATGTCATGTATAACGGGTAAATTGATATCTAACAATGGAAACTAGAATGGTACTCCCGAAAATCTCTATGTTTAGGATTTTCTCCAGCAAGAAATCTAAAGGATGAAACACTTCAACAAAGGTGTAAAAAATCACATAATGATTTAACATGCCGTGATTTAATCTACAGTGTGACTTTTAATTAACCTACAACTTTTAACTGAAATAACTCTCGCGTCGTTGCAGATAGCACTACAAACATTTTTTTATTGAAAAGTACGTTGAAAAGGATTTTAATGCAGAATGTTTTCAAAGTGAGAACCGTCAGAGGTGATACAATAACGCAACCTAGTCACAAAGTTGTCAGTTCCAAGTTCAAGAGTTGTTCTTTTAATGCTTGGAAATGAGTCAGTTATGGACCTTTGGAGGCTAATAAGGTCTGTCTTCTTCTTCTTGTGCGCCAATCTTTCATATGACCCCAAAGAAAGAAATCACATGGATTCAGATCTGGTGAATAAGGTGGCCAATGCAATGCACCAGGATAACTGTTTGGGTATTGAAAGACGATAAGTCGGGTTAGAAACCCACTGTTAATGGTGTCGAAAACACTGTGTGGCATTTTCGCCACATAAATACCAATTTTTAACAATAAATATACGATCTTCGGTTGAATATGATATTTTTGGAGACATTTTCAAAATGGCGTGGAACTGATACGAAACAAATTCCTTTTACGCCCTCTGTCACTGCATGCATTCATGGCGCCATCTATTGAGACTCTGAGAAGTTATTTGAGTTAAAAGTCGTAGGTTAATTAAAAGTCACACTGCATATAAACAATCAAACCAGTAATTTCAATTTTAACCCTAACCATCTAATTTCAAGCAGATGGCTGCAGCGACCCATGAAATATGACCACGAAGAAAACTACTAAAACTGACCGCCGAAAGTGATACCGTACTGTATCCATAAATGTTTAGGTTTTCTCTTGTTGAAACGAGCTAATCTATCTTTCTTACAATCATTCGTATGATAAATTTACTCCTATGACTTACGCAATCACTGCATGTATGATAGGTAGATCGATTATTAATAAGGTAAAACAAGAATGGTAAATGCACAAGTGGTCGAAGGAGACAACAAAGCTTAGTTTAAATTAATAATTTAAAAAAGATTGGAAAATACTTTTTTGTTTCTTCGTTGAGTCCTTCGCTGCAAAACAAGTTATTCACGATCACTCCATCCCACGCAAATAGCCATTCCACCGCATTCCATCTTTTAGCCCATCCATTTAGAGCAAGGGTTCCCCCTTTTTTCTTCCTCACGTACCCTTTGATTAATCGTTTTATTTTCGAGCACCACCTATTGAGTCAAATCTGCAATTAGGATTACAAGATTACATACGAAATTTCATTTATCTAAGTCATTGATTTTAGAAGTTATTGTGTTCAGAAGTATGCGATTATACAGACCGACAGAGAACGGATTTGGTCCAAATTTTGGTACGGACCTACATTTCTGATGATAAAACTGCGTACCAAATTTTATCCATGTAGCTATTTAAGTTTTTGAATTATCGTCTTCACATGAACATGTACAAACAGACAAAGAGACTTCCGTAGACGGATTTTGTCCAAAATTTGATAGAAACCTACAAATTATGTGTAAAGATCACATACCAAATTTCATCCCTGCAGCTCTAATAGTTTTCGAGTTATTGTGTTCACAGACAGACAGACATAATTCCAAAATTGTGTTTTTCGGACTCAGGGAGGTCTAAAACGTGGAGAATGATCAAAATCTCGAGTTCGAATTTTTTGATGATTAAAATACTTTCTCTTTGTATACTTCGTATACGAGAAAGTAAAAATGCAAGCAATCCTGTATTGACTGCGCACTACTTTATCAATCACGTGTGTTCTTATCAATATAAACCAATGCATTTAGCTAGGATACTCCGCATTTATATAGAAAAATCATTACACAAATATGGAATTTAAAAATCAAAGTTTAATTATGATCTGCAGTGAAAGAAGAATTACTTTATTCTACTTAAAAATAAGATAAAATTTTTTTGTTCTCTTCGCTTTTCAGTAATATGCAGATGAATCTTAAAATAACTCATTTGAAACGAAATAAAAAAAGCATTCCGACTAAAGTAATTCCAAAAAAGGCTAGAATTTTTTGAATTCATGAATTTTTCTAGTAAAGTAAAGCAAAACATCAAATTATTCTAAATTCTTATCTTTAATTATTTATAATTATTCTTATTATTTGAATTCTTGAATTTTTCTAGTAAAGTAAAGCAAAACATCAAATTATTCTAAATTCTTATTTTTAATTATTTATGATTTGTAATATTCTTTTGAAGAATGAATAATTCATTCATTCTTTTAAGAATGAATAATTTTCTTTATTCATTTTTATTTTTTGAATTTTTCTAGTAAAGTAAAGCAAAACATTAACTTGAATTTAACAAAAATAATTCTGTAAATGTGAATTTGAAACAGCATTACAATACCTCAATTTTATTGAAAAGCAATTTTTTCAAAAGATTTAAACCATTCATAGAGGCTATTTATTTAAATTTTTTAAACTTTCTGAAAAATAAATTTTTATTCACTTTAAAAATTCGATAACAAATAAGAGAAAGGACGATTCTTAAATTACTTTTCTAGTGATTCTTGTCAAAGAAAGAGATTTTTCATTTAGCTGAAATAATAAAATGAAAAAGTAAGGAACAACTCATATTAAAACCTGAAAAGCATCAATTTTAAGAACACGAAACGATTTTCCAAGAACATTTATAGCTAATATTGAATTTAAAGCTTTTAGCATTCCAGAAAATTTCTTCACTTTAAAGGAAATCAATCGACCTCGCAAATACGACGCCGACAATCAGAGAACTCAGAAAAATTCCTTCTTCTTTAAAAGTCTGTTTTCTTCGACACAACTGAAACACCTGAAATTCTCATCACGAATTCCGAAAGGATATTTTCTCTTGTTCTTCTCCAAAAGTAAAAAAAAAAGAAGATGAAAAAAGAATCCTAATTTTTCCTTCTCTAAAAGCAGACGATATTGAAGAGATGAATTCAGAAGGAAAAAAAGCGGGAAAAAAATAATGCCGAAAAATAAAATCGTCTGTGCAATAGCGCCTGGAGAAAAATTACGACGGTCGTTTTTCAACTCGGGCCGGGAAAAAAGACGTCGCGATGCGTCGTTTTCTTCAAGAAAAGTTTCAGATTGAGTGAAGCTATTTTCTCCTGACGAAGTTAACCCTTGACATTGCTTTCAGTCTCTAATATGAAGAAAACGAAAAAGTATCTCGGAGCAGCAGTATTTGGAGGAAATATCTGGCAACGAGAAGAAAGTTACACAGATCGTTTGCAGCAAAGAAATGAAAGCGGAAAAGAAGCACACAAATATGTGGAGTGAAAGCAATGTATATTTTTCCAAGCATAATCTATAATCTTTTCAAAGGAAATATGAACTTGTTTGGTTCACTGAAATGATAAACTAAATAACTAAAAATGCTTTCAGTTTGAGTTTTATTTGAAGTTAAATGTTAAAAGAGACTCTTTTTATAATAAGCTAAATTTATGATCTTGCCAATATTGATTTTATATTCAGCGCATATGAAAAATGCATGCTTGCACAGAATTCAATAATATTTTTGAAAGAAAATTGAGCTTATGATTAGAAAAAGCACGTATCAAAGAGAATATTGAAAAATATGTTTTTGGAATTCTTAAAGCATGATTTGTATCTTTGTAAAAATGTATGTAAGCTAAACTCAAATAAAAATAATAATCAGTAAAATATTTTATTAGGAACATCCTTTGAATCTAAGTATTTTTATGTATTGATACGTTTTTGCAAAGGTATTTCAAACAAGTAAATTACCTTTAAAAAATTCAATAAATGGCGAAATATTTGTTTTATTCAAGTTTAATAGACATTTTATTAGGACGAAGTTGGACCAAAATGCACTATATTGTAAAAACATAGGACCATATTTACATATTATGTTAAATAATCGAAATTAACGTATATATTAACAAAATGAGAATTTCAGTTAAAAACGCCACAGTTTATATGATGTATTTAGTCTAAATAAAAACATTCTGACGATATTGCCCACTTACTTTTATTAATTTAATTTTAAGTTTGTTTTTCTTTAAACAGCATTGTAGTAAGTATTAATAAGTCTAATTTTAAAATTTTGTTTTTATTTAAATTTGGTAGAATTAAGAAACATTCTTACCTCTTTAGCTTCTGGAAAGTGCCAGAAACTAAAGTTGCCAGTTTATATGTTATTTCTCTCAATATTCATATGCTTAAATCTGACAGAAGTATTACTGCAAATTGACGAATTTTCTGTTTTGTTTATTTGGGGTAATATAAATCTTCCGTGCCCACGGCCGATTTCCTGTGTAATGCTCCGTCAAAGGGAAACCGGAAGTGCATCTTCGACACGGAAGTTTTGAGCATCTAAAATAAACAAATCAGAGAACCCGTCCATAATGAGAAGTTACTTACCATTACTTTTTACTTTCTCGTATACGAAGTATACAAAGAGAAAGTATTGTAATCGTCAAAAAATTCGAACTCGAGATTTTGACGAATCTCCACGATTTAGACCTTCCTGAGTCCGAAAAACACAATTTTGGAATTATGTCTGTCTGTCTGTGTGTCTGTCTGTCTGTCTGTGAACACGATAACTCGAAAACTATTAGAGCTACGGGGATGAAATTTGGTATGTGATCTTTAAACATAATTTGTAGGTTTCTATCAAATTTTGGACAAAATTCGTCAACGGGAAGTCTGTCTGTCTGCATGTTCAAGGTCATGCGAACGCTATAACTCAAAAACTTGAAAAGCCAGATGGATAAAATCTAATACACAGTTTTATCGTCATGAATGTAGGTCCGTATAAAATTTTGGGCCAAATCCGTCAAAGGGTTGACTGTCTGTCGGTCCGTATAATTTACTTTTGAAGAGAATCCGTGTCTCCACACGCATGCGTCCTGGTTACCTCTGTTCCCGGAATACGGTCATCTTGGCTCACCGCCAAATTCTTCTCGAATAAAAGTGAATTAATTATGGAGTGTTTTCTTTTAATTTTTCTTTCACGCCGAAACATTTTCAAGAGTTGCATATTTGATTGCGGTTAGTTTTATTTTGTATATTTCGTAATGCATTTTTTTCTGAGTGGATTTTGCAATATTTTTACTCTGACAGAACGAGAGTAGTTGTTAAAAGTAAAGTTATAAAGTAACAAACCAAAATTAGTGTCAATTGATTCATCAGTTCTGTTTTTCATGCTTTTTTAATTTCTTAAGCACTCTGCCAATGTGCATGATATTTTCAACTACAACTATCGGTAGTAAATTTGTAAATTCAGATCGGAGATATTGCTGGCAAGTTAAAAGACTGCTTAGATGTGTGCAAATCTTTTAGTAACTTACATTAGTTAATTGAAATTCGGTATGTGGTCTTCTAATTTATCCACGCGGTGGGAGGGGAAACAGCACCTTTTTGGGAAAGTAAACGAGAAAGTTTAGGGGAGGCCACTCCCGCTGGTTTAAACATCGACTATCCTTCATAGATGAGCTAGTTATTCGAATAATCTATATAATGTAAACGGATTAACAACATGCTAACATTCGAATGCATGACAACTATTAACATTTTTAATGGGTTCTTTTTAATGAACTGAAGATGAATTGTTCATCAAAACTGTTAGGGTTAAGAAATGGCATTATAGCGTGCTTTTATTTAATTTCTTTAACGTCGGTAAATTTCAGTGTTGTGAAGATGGAATTTTGCAATTGAGATTTTTTATTTCCTGATTACAGTTCTGGAATTTTGTAATTTATTTTTTTAATTCCTGATGCTCTACAGTTCTGAAATTTTGTAATTTATTTTTTCATTTCCTGATGTTCTACAGTTCTGAAATTTTGTAATTGATTTTTTATTTCCTGATGTTCTACAGTTCTGAAATTTTGTAAATGATTTTTTATTTCCTGATGTTCTACAGTTCTGAAATTTTGTAATTTGTTTTTTCATTTCCTGATGTTCTACAGTTCTGAAATTTTGTGTGGTTGCATGTTTCAAATGAAACTATAGTATTTAAATATTTCAGAACCTAATTATCAGTAAATCGATTAATCTTAATTGAATTTGCATTAATTATAAAAACCGCCATCTGGTAGGAATTTCAGAAAATATTTATATATATTTCTAACACTCAAAATAGCGAGTTATGAAATATATTAAAGGCTAAACAGTAGAAAATAATTATTAATAAAAAGGATTTAAATATGAACTCTTATTAATGGACTAGAGAGGAGAAAATACATTTTATCAAAAATATATGGATGAATAAAAAAATGTGCGAGTCGTTAAAAAGATACTGTAAGGAAATTAAACAGCAATGTGTTCATTCATTAAAATTAGCTGCAAAAAAACGAAGCTGCAAGTATTTCGAGATATTTTCGATGAAATCAAAATTCAAATTTCATGTTTGTATTATTTTTGTTTTCTTCTACAGTGTTTCAATTAAAATATTTCCTGTTTTAATAAATCATGTGTTTTGTAAAAAATCATTTTATTACTAAAATTAAAGTGATTATATTTATTTGAAATGACGACGCATTCTCTATAATCTGCTAATTATTCACTAACTGCCTTTGTCATCTCCGTGAAATAAATGTGACAAACACCAAATGGAATTTATCGATCCCATGTTCATGGTGAAACAGAAAGACCACAAACTTTCAGCAGTTCCCCACAAACAATACAAAAGGTCTTTCGAAGCTTCGAATGTCCTTTCTTGCGAACACCAGAAATCTCCAGATCTATTTAGACCTCCCCGAAATTCCGGTCCTCCCCATAAAACAAGACATCGAATCTTTTTCTTGAGAGACTCCGAAATCGAACGCCCGGCCCGCTACTTCGAATTCCAGCTTGGACAACAAGAAATTCGATCAATTATTTTGTTCTTCGCTGTTCTGGTCTGTCAGGAATAAATCCCCGTCCGGTACTTGGATTAAGTGAACCGAGTTTCTCTAATGAACGGCCCCTCGATGACCACTGGTCAGCCACAGACATATTTGCAATGCTAGGGGTGGTGTGTTTCCGATATATCACTGGGGAATTGGAAGAGCTGGTTCAGGTCTTTACTCCACAGAAATAAGTAAAACGTGCCTCCTAATGAGTTATATGATATTTGCGCTATGTTGCATTTAGGATAATAAAACGGCATATTTATTGTTCGATCATGTGCGTTTTCTGTATATCTGTCTGGTTTTTCTTTTCTTTTGTCTGTATGAAACATTTCAGCTTCAAATTCATAAATGTAATAAAGTAATAAAAGCATACCTTCGATGTCTAAGTAACTTAGTCATTCCAAACTAATGTAAAATGTTATACAACTAGTTCTACTTGTATGAGATTGAATTATTGATTGCAGAAACCACATGAGTCAATAATATGAAATTGATGGGGGCTTTAAAAGAATTGATTAATTTTTTAAACCAATGATAAATTTTCTTTGATCTGGAAAATTTTATATACCTGTAATATGACTTTATTTGACTTTTACAATTTCTTCACTCATTATCTAAATACCTTTTAGATTGTGAAAACAGTATGAATACAATTTTGAAAAAAAAATTGATTCATGTAGTTTCTGCAATCAAACATTCAATTATAAATGCTACGAAAATGTGTGTCTGTGTGTTCTTTTAATTAAAAAAAATTTAACATTTTAGTCGTTTTTTGATAAAATTCGAATTTAAAAAAATTGTAAAAATAGTATGCAACTTTTTTCGCGAGTGCATCATATCTGCACACTGAAGATATCATCTAATTCACTAAAATGACGCCTGGTGATAAATTAAGATCGATTTTCATTCATTTATATGGACAGAAATTCACACTTGAGTCATTGAAAGATATATAGGGAATTTTTTCCCTGTTCCTGTTTTTAATATAAATATGCATGATGCATCTACAATGGTTCAATACAGTCCAAATTAATTTCAAATGCGAAATAGATATAAGAAAACATTTCCATGAATTTACACAGGGAAAACTATTCGGTGAGCTGAAGTTAGGACGTAATGGCCCGAGTGCTACGGAAGAGTTTGGTGTTTGTCCACGGAATTGTTTCTCTTACAAGGAGAGCCTTCCAAACCTCTAGTACGGGCTCAGAAGTTTGTAGGTGGACGTCCTACAGTTGAGCTTGGCATCATATTTTATAAACACTGAAGGCGAACAATTCAACAAGAGCTGCTATCTAATTTAGGGTAGTTAAACTATCTCGATCCACATTGGTTTAGAAAGAAAGAAACATGTCGCCTGGTTATAATAGAACTGGCAATAATAGAACTTTGGTCCACTATGATCTTGAACGCCTCATTTAGTCTTCCAAATAGGATTTACTGAGCAAAACTTCTAAAGGGGAGTTGGAACCTTAAGTCCGTTAACCCTAACCCTGTTACTTCGATGTACTTTTTCTCAAAATCTGTTATAGATTCATGCTTGAAATTTTTAATACAAGTAAAGTACACCTTTCTCATTATTCTAAAATGAGCCTTTGGTTAATTTTTAATTTTTTATAAATTAACAAAATATTTAATTAGACATAAGGAAATTTTACCCTATTTTGACACAAAAAATTGTAAAAAATAAAGTTTTGAGTTCTTTTAAAACGGCTCATTGCAGTATAATGAGAAAGAAAGGTGTACTTGACTTGTATAAAAAGTTTCAAACTTATATCTATAACAGACTTTTAGAAAAGGTACATCGAAATGTACACTTTTACATTTTTTGTTTTGACCCAAAAAAAATTTGCAAAAAATAATTTTGAATCTTTTTAAAAAAATCGTTTCGATATAATGAGAAAGATGTACTTTACTTGCATAAAAAATTTCAAACATGAATCTATAACAGATTTTGAGAAAATGTGCATTGAAGTAACATGGCTAGGGTTAATGGACTTAGGGTTCCAACTATCCTTAAAGTTTTTACGACGTTTAACTGAAATGCTCTACAATTCAAAATCACATTAAATTAATAAAATGAACTGAAATGTGTTTGCTGTTATACAGCGTATGCCCAAATGTCTTTAGGTGACGCTACTTTTCTCAACAAATAAAATAATTGAATTTGTTTTTAACATTTTTCTAATTTTGATTTATACACAACCGACTATCACAAATATTAATGAAATTTATATACAAAGTTGGTTTCAGGATTGAGGAAGTTAGCCCCAAAATCGGTACGCTATTTGCCGATACTTTCAAAATTTCAAAGTGTTTTGAAAGCAATTTTGTTCCCTTTAAAGCAGGACTGATAGAAAATGTTCTTCTGATCTCAATATTTCTATGAATGTATCTAAATAAACCTTGTTCCCATGATCGAAAAATTATACTTGAACATGCACCATATACTTTAGAAGAATATGAAGAATTTCTCAGATCAAGTGGTTCCATTCAACATTAGTTTGATCTTTCAGCCTTGTATACTTAATGGATAATATCACATAGTCAGACAGCAAACTTCAATTTCAAAAGACCCTATAGAAAATGAATAATTCCCAAAGGATAATTTTTAACTGGTAATTTACCAATTGGTACGGCTGTTCACGAGAGGTGTAGATAGTTTATAAATTCAAGTAGGTTACTTGTGATGCATTTGGTATTCTTCATTAAGTGGATTTCTCGCTTATTTCGAAATTTGGTTAAGAGCCAACTAACTTTTGAATATTTTATGTTTTGGGATTGACTGAAGCACCCATTTAATTTAATAAAGTGCTTATAATTCATTACACAGTCACTAACAAATAGCTTTTTCCCATAGCGCCAAAAAATTCTCATAAAATTTCATTGAAAATTTAGTCTTTACTAAACGTGGCTAAAACTAAACTAAACTAAACTTTTTGGCGTGTGAATCAAATCCCTTCCTGAGACCCCAATGGGAGGAACGTAGTCCTTCGTTAAAATATCTTCAAAAACATCTAAATAATATCTTCAAAATATTAGATTTCGGGATTTTTTTTCAGGGAACTTAGATTTCGAGAGACCAATTAGACCTCTCTGAGTCCGATAAAACCATTTTGTCTGTCTATCTTTGAACACTGTAACTCAAAAGTAGAAAGAGTTAGATGTATGAAATTTGTTATCTTCAAATTTACATCAAAATTACAGATCTATAAATAATTTTATGCTGTAGCCTTCGAGGTAGGCTGTTTTTGTTTCTATGCCCTTGTATACATGGGAACAATGAAGAAAGAAAGCTAAATGAAATTTGATATGTTGCCTTGACACCAAAATTGTGGTTCAGTATCAAATTTTGGAACCAATAGGTCGATGGGAATCACTCCAAAATACATAATTGGTTCTCCCTATTATAATCCGGTGCTACGATTGTAGAAGTAGCAAATTTTGAACGAAATCCTCGAAAGGTAATATCTTTCACTCCGCCGGTGCGAATGTGAACATTATACTTCAATATCTCAACGACCTAGATCAGGGGTCGGCAACCTGCGGCTCGCGAGCCGCATGTGGCTCTTTTGATGTAAAGTTTCGACTCTGCAGTTCTATACGAAAAAATTAATAATTTATTATCAAAACCCTTAAAAAATAAGAAAATATATTTTTAAGTATCTAATTTCTCAATAGCTTCTATTTTCATAATCGTTAATTACAAATCGCTACGCTTAACATGACCGTAATGAGATAAATTTGCACTATTGTTTTGTTCTTAGAGATGAGACTCCGTGACCATGTTTATCGTTCAGCCAATTGCATTCCATTTTCATCTCACCCAAACAGCCACCGTCTAGAGTCTAGACGTGTTGTGAGTCAGTCGTCCTCGGATAGCGCGGTCGACGTTACGTTGCATGTGTGTTAATTTAATCGCTTGCGGTTTTCGCGTGTCTATTCGCTTGTTGTTTCAAGAAGAATACGATTTAGAAGCGAATTATCTTCTCAAAGGTATGTACGCGTATAATATAATAAAATCAGTGACAGAATTGGATTACATATCTGAGGATCGTGCTAACGAAGTAATAATGGTAAAATAAATTGTTTGCCGTTTTAGATAGCTAAGTAAAATTTTTAAAAATCATTTTTTGAGCTCCGCCGCCAGCATGGCATCTGGTAAAAAAGAGAAGAACTGAATAAGAAAACCGAGAATTCAATCAGGATTAGACGGAGTCGTTTGCATTCATATGCAACACAGATGGCCTTCTGACTTGTCTCATTTACCATGAAAAACTCTCACACAATAAGAAGTCAAATTTGGAGAGACACTTCACTACAAAACATACCCAGTTTGCTGGTAAATATCCAACCGGTGACGCACCAAAAAAATCTATTGAAGAGCTCCAAAAAAAAAAACAACAGTCAAGTTCCATGCTAAGTAACTGGGCGCAATCTTCCAATAATGTAAATCTGGCAAGCTTTGCAGTATCATTAGAAATTGCAAAAAGAGGAAAACCATTCACAGGTAGTGAGTACGTCAAAGATTGTTTTATACGTGCATCTGAAGAACTGTTTCGTGATTTTAAAAACAAAGCAGAGAAATCATGAAAAAAAATCAAAGATTTGCCATTATCTGCTAAATGTCTTCAAATGTAACACATATGCAAGTGGAAGACATTCAACTGGCTTCTGCCTTATCACTTGCTATAGATGAGTCTTGCGACATAAAAGACACGGCACAAGTTACCCTTTTCGTCAGGTATATGTTGTCCCAAGGTCCAAAAGAAGAAAAGCTAGGATTGCTACCGCTGTCAGGGCAAACTCGTGGAGAAGATATAGCAAATGCTGTGCAAAAATGTCTGGAAGACTATGGAATCGATATAAATAAAATGGTTTCTATAGCAACTGATGGAGCCAGAAATATGACAGGAATACATAGAGGGGTAACATCAATTCTTCAGAAAAATAAATCACGAAATTCTGACGTTCCACTGCATAATTCATCAAGAAGCGCTTTGTGCCCAAACATTTCCGGCCGAAATAGTTGAGGTCATGAACTTGGTAATTAAGATTATTAACAGCATCTTGGCGAAAGCAATCTACCACCGCCAGTTTAAAGATTTCCTTGAAGAAATAGATAGCCAGTTTTCTGACCTACTTCTGCACAATAAAGTGCGATGGCTTTCCAGAGGCAACGTTTTGCAATACTTTAGCGAAGAGCTTGAGCGAAATAAAAACATTCCTCATTGAAAAAAGCATTGGCCATCCCGAATTGGAAGAAGACAAATGGCTGCAAAAATTCAACTTCATGGTAGATACCACAAGGAAGCTAAATGAACTAAATCTAAAACTGCAAGGAAAGGGCAACCCAGCCTACGCCTTGCTTGAAGATTGTAGTTTGTTTCGAAAAAAAATTACTTCTTTTGTTGAAGACATGGAGAGCGGTAAATTACTTCATTTTAAAAATCTGAAGCAGTATCGCGATGAGACCAATGAAACTATTGACACGAATTACTTCAGCATAGCTTTAAAAACATGAAGGATGGATTCTCTGAGAGATTCGAGCAATTCAAAGCAAACAAAAGTACTCTCGCGTTCATAGTAAATCCTCTCAATACAAATACAAATGAGATCAACATTGAGCCATTTGGAAGTGATGCTGGATCGCTTCAAATGCAATTGCTGGATTTGAAAACCAAAGACTTGTGGAGTGGCAAGTTCACAGAACTCAAGAGCAAGTTGGAAGAGTTGGAGATCCAGAAATGCATGCACATCGAGCAGCATAAGTGGACAGCTCTAAAAGAAATTCCGCGAGTTGAGGCCCTCATATTCGGCGAATGGAATAGTCTTGCAGAATGCTACAGTGAGGGGAAGAAGTTGGCATATGGAGTGCTGACGATCTTCGGATCGATATATTCGTGCGATCAAGCGTTCTCTTGCATGAATATAATAAAAAGTAAAGTTAGAAGTCAACTAACAAATAAAAATCTAGAGTCGTGCTTGAAATTTAAAACAGCAAGTTATTAGATGTGTGACAGATTTAATCAAACTTTCAAAAGGCATGCAAAGCCAATGCTCCCATTTATGTAACTATCTATATTTGTGTTTTTATATGAATAAATATTATTCCGTATTTAAAGCCGTTTATTTTAAATCAAAAATCAAATATATATAAGCAAATACTATAATATTGAAACGAAAATTTTTAGTGGCTCTTTAAAAACTGGGAAATGTTGTAAATTGTAACTTTTGGCTCTTCCGTTTGAATAGGTTGCGGACCCCTGACCTAGATGAATGGAATATGACATATGGTAGATCTGTCATCAGAATTGCATATGTGTCCAAAATGTGGACCAAATCCGCGAAATCGATGACTATTTGCCTATTATGTTGAATAAATGTAATTTGGTATACCATATTTAGTATGCAGAGAAATCGCAGATCTATATCAAATTTCGGAACCAATCGGTCGACTAGAATCACACCAAAATTCATAATTGGTTCTCCTTATTATAATCCGATGCTACGATTATAAAAGTAGCAAATTTTGAACGAAGTCCTCGAAAGGGAATGTCTTTCTCTCCGCCGGTGAGAATGTGAACATTATAATTCGAAATCTCAACGACCTAGATGAAAGGAATTTGGCATCTAGTTCTGTCACCAGAATTTAAATCTATCCAAAATTTGGACTAAATCCGCGAAATCGATTACTGTTTGCCCATTATGTTGAATAAATGAAATTTGGAATACCATATGTAGTATGCAGAAAAATCGTTGATCTGTATCGAATTTTTTCAACGAATTTGGACGAATCTATTTCAACAATCCATTAGGGGGCCGTCCATAAATGATGTCACACATTTTTTTCAATATTTTTGACCACCTCCCCCCCCCTTTGTCACAAAGTGACAAAAGTCCAAAGTTCATTCATTCTTCTTCATTATACGGTGACCCAAAACACGAAATGTGGTATATTGGAAGTATATGCGAAAGTCGAGAGAAGAATTGTCCTGATTGACGCAATTCTGTTGAATACTGTCTACGCTTTTTTGTAATCAGGTTGAAATTCAATGCTCTAGTGCGCCATGGAACTCATGGAGATTTGGATGGCGATCGATATGTTCTGTAATTAGTCTCTTTCTTTTAACTGTTTTATTAACCACTTATAGGATTGTATATATTTGTGTATAAGTGTATTATTTTTATGTATTCTGTCGGACTTACTGGCTGGCTTCTCTGCGTAGTACGATGACTGTAGCTATCTCGAGTTGAGACCGATGATTGACTTTACCCATAATAAAATTTTTTTATGCATTCTTGGTCTGCTCAAACGCTGTAGCTTCTACTTTTCATAATTTCATGCCCGACTTCTTCGACATGAAATATATCACTGATTATTACGTAACATTTTCTGATAGGTGTTCTGTATGTTAACACTCTAACTCCTAAGCCGGCCTTAACCGTCCATGCTACTAGTACACTAGTGGGGCGGATTTCGGCCTGTTACTGCTCCGAAAGTGGGGAAAAGGCAGTTGGGCGAGTGGTCATTAAGGGACCCCTTGGGGTGGAGATGAGAGATGAAAGGCCTTCCATTCACATCTTCCACTACCCCTAGTGAGGAGAAAAGGGGTGGACGAATCCATTTCAACAATCCATTAGGGGGCCGTCCATAAATGATGCCACACATTTTTTCAATATTTTTGACCACCTCCCCCCTTTGTCACACAGTGTCACAATTAACCATACCCCCTCCCCCCTTTGTCACATGTCACGCTATATTACCTAAACATGTATATGCAGTTCAGGAACAAAGCACTACGTTATACATCATATTTTAAATTTTATTTTTAAACTTTAATTATGTGTTTTATTGACATTTGCGAGCATAACAATAATAATGATTGTATGTGTACTTACTTTGTAAGAAATAAGATTAAGGTTTGCAACAGAAAACATAATCAATATACAATAGTAATAAAATATTAATATAAAAGAGCAATTGAAAACGGTAGTATTTTGGAATTTGAAATATTTTGCTTTAAATCTTATCTTTACTTTATGAACACAAAATACTCTTAAACAGACTGAATTTTAAAAAAACCTGAATAAGATCAACCTGTTTGTGCCACTACCACTCACCCAGGCGGGGCGACGTATTTTTTGTTGGACATTTCAAGGGTGTGACAGGGGGAGGTTTTCTTCTAATGGCGAAGAATTTCTGCTGCTACCATATTCCCAGAAACTACCCTGAATGTCTTTTTCGAAAAGAAAGGAATATAAATGAAAAAAAAAATCGCATGAAAGTTGTTTTAGCCCCGATTAAAAAATACCCTCAAATTCTGGTAATTTCAAAATAACTTCAAAATTTAATCTGCTGATTTTAAATGTTTTTATTTTAACCAAAATGTGTTATGTCACACTTCCTGTTACCCCCTCCCCCCTAATCACAAACTGTCGCAATTTCCCGAACCCCCCACCCCCTCCAAGCGTGACATCATTTGTGGACGGCCCTTAGTAAACCTCAGTATCCGCATCGGCGTTAAAAGAAAACCTCCGTATACAACTGTTTTCAGACTTTTAGAACGCTCAGCGGTCAGAGGGTTAAACATGTTGTCGTCGACGGTTGTGCTGTGGGGAATTTTGGAGAAGGGGTGCCAGCCTAGTTGTCGTCCTCGTCATCTGACCACGGTTCAAAATTACGTGGTTCGTCCCAAGAAAGTCCTCGTGTTGCTTCAAAACGGGACGTTAATACAGGGTGTCCAACAAAGGACTCCCTCATTTTAAAATTAAATAACTCGGCAACGGAGATCGATAGAAGAACGAAACCAGTGATATGCTTAGTCTGAAAGCCGTAAAAATCTGATACAAAAGTTTCAAAATTAGTTATAAATGTTGCCGACAGGTGGCGCTG
>BGPR01007401.1:8447-19808 GCA_013235015.1 Araneus ventricosus | reverse complement strand
TACAATGTTGAAACTAGGTTGAACTATATTGTACAATATTGCTCAGTGTTGTACAGTATTGAAACCTAATACTGAACAATATAACAAAAGTCTTACATCTTACACTGTTTCAATATTGTAAAACAATGTTATACAAATTTGATTTTTCAAATTATACAATATTGAACAATATAATGTACTACTTGGGTATAACGATATTTTCCTTGGTCTTGACGGAATTCGTATTTATTCAATGTATTTTGAGCTTGCCTACAGCGATAATAACTTTTTAGATGCTCCTGTCCGTAACGATAACCTTAACTTCTTATAAAGCTGGTACAAAGCCGACTTTTTTTCATGGAAAACGACACCTCACGTTCAGAATGTGAGATAAAAAGGGAAACGGAGGGAGAGGGCTAGAAACCAGAACAAGTTGTAGCAGGAAGATCAGAGGGGGGATGGCTAGTGATAGGAATGTACACAGATGTTTGTTTGTTTACGACGGTTCCGGCTGGGCGTTGTCGAACGTATTCATTCGCAGTTCGGACTGATCACGTGTTCTTTGACATTCATTTTTAGTGTGTTAAAGCCTTTAATATGCGATGGCAGGGTTTGAAACAATGACATTTGAAGATATTAATTTAAACATTGGCATTATTAGAAACTAAAATTATGCTTACATCTCCCTTTTATGCATGCTTTTATTGTTGATAAAAATATTAACTAAAATTTTCACTTTGAAGTTCTTAAAAAAAGTATAAAAAATTTAAAATTTACAAAATACAAGCATGTGTAACATGAATCAATAAGCGCAATAAAATTAGTTAGAATATTAGTATATGCGCACATGCATAAACATTGGCTGAGCAAATGCTCAAACTGTCCACATCGATAATCTGACTATATATATTTTTTTCTAGTTCCCTGCAATATAGTTATAAACAGGGCCGGATTAAGTGCTGTAGGGGTCCATAGGGAATGGAAGCCCCGAGGCCAAAAACCAAAATTATCTTTTAATTACGATTATTTGGATATTTCCAAAGGGAAGGATGAATTCAAGATAAAGATAATTTTGGCTTCTCCATGATACAATAGCTAAGGCAAAAATCGAAATCCAAACCAAGCGCGCTCCTATGACATCATTCAGAAGCAAGCGAAGTCACGTGACGCTGAGAGCCAATGAAAAGCGACCTCATTCCAAACCATAGTAGGATCCGTAAATATGCATTATTCATCCACGATAGCATGATACAGTTAATTGTAGAGTGCACAGATATATTTATAGAGAAATAAACACCAAACTTTTCACGTGAAAGAGATACACAGAAACGGATCTTCTATAAACCCGTGCTTTATAATTGGATAATAATGGAGTAGATTTGATTTGTGTTAAGCATTGTATTCTTAATGTCTAAAAGTCAAAAGCGTTATTTTTCTATCCAAAAATATAATGTTTTTAACAGCGCAGGGTTGAATTTCAGTTTAGGGCCATTCTATGATCCCCTAGCGTCTTAGCGTGTAGCGGATTCGAATCAAAAGATTCGGACATCAGCGCTGACCACCATGCCCTCGATCTTCGTTGTGCATGGGGCGCCGTAATTGTGAACCAGCTTGTGGCAACTGGAGGATTTACCACCAGCGGGAGTATATGAAGACACTGAACCGAGAACTCTCTCCCTTTTGCCTTCTTCTTTCCAGGTTGCTTACACCCGGTTGCTCCAGTGGCTGATGTTTCCTTCATTTGTATTCTGGAGGCCATGGGCTTACCCGAAAATAAATAGTCGTCATGATATACTATATTAAATTTGTTGTTTGCATTAAATAAATTGTTTTAATTACCCAGCAGCGCCTTCTGATATGTCCAACACACCCACATGAACGACAAACGTTAGCTAATGAGGCGGGCGTTCTCTCGTGTTAGGTATTCCAAAGCTTTGTTGCTGATACTCCGTCCTACTTGCCATTATCATATCTATCATGCCGCATGCGACTTGCAATGTTGTTATTCATGCGGCTGCGTTGTTGTGCTATTGCAAATTTTCGTTCCACTCAATCTGCGTTACACATTTCATCCCAGATAGCAAAGAAAGCTTGTCTAAAAGGTTTGGGAAACCTTGTCATCGGCAAGGGTAAAGGGTCACAAAGGTTTCCATGACAAGAGTTGAACCTTTCATCGAGGTAGCGGAAAGGTTCGCTAGTCAACAAGAAACAAGGTTTTCAGTAACAAATTCTTATTACAAGCTTGTTTCAGGCTTTCCTCAAGCTTGTTTCATGCCTTTTCAAAAGGTTGTTAAGAGCCCTCCTTCGGCAGGAGGAATAGAACCCCCTTCCAAGCCGTATTCCTATAGAGAGGAACCTCCTTTTCAAAGCCGTACTTCTACAAACTTCAAATTCCTCCGAGCAATCGAACCCGCGTTCATAGAGTTGGAGGGCAAACGCAATAACCACTATACCGGACGGGGATACACACGATGGGACAGGTGGTTCATGAAAAGCTTATCTACATCAATTTTGCGGGATTGGTTTCCGAAACGGTTTGCGCGGAAATGTTTTTCCGGACTTGTCGCTCAAGCCTTGTCGGTGAGGTAGTTCATCAAAAGCTTTCGTATGTAAACCTTGCGGCAATAATTTCCTAAATGGTTTGCGCCGAAATGTTTTCGCGGACAGCCTATGGAAAGTGAAATGGCAACCTTTCTGCAACCTTCTTTGCTATCTGGGATGTGGTGCAACTTTTCCTTTTACTCAATTCACTGCCAAAGAGCCCTCTGTAGTGAATCCCTTTTCCATTTCCGACTTCATGTTCTATTGCGAAAGCGACTTGATTCTGTATGCCTGACCTACCCTTAAAGTTTCGACACCCTGATACACACACCTTTCTCTGCATAGTTCCTTGAGCAAAGAGTTTCTTAATGCCAATTTGAGATATTTAACTTGCGGTAAATGAGATGCCTTATACCTGTTCTGCCCATTGTGACCATGCATCTAACATTTCATCTAAGATTTGAACTTTAATGTAAAAATGTTAAAGTGCTTGATATTCGATAAATCTAACCGAAGTTTTGGTTGCAAAATTAAAGAACAGTAAATGTAATCATTCAGCGTACCACATATATTTCCTTATATGCTTAATATCTTCAAGGGCTTTGTTTAACCCTCTCATACCGAGAGAGGCGGTCCGGGGCGGTATAGGAATTTCCCTTAACAGCGACGAAGGCCGGTCTGAGGCGGTTGGCTTCTTCTAAGGGGAGGTGAGGTTCTGAGATCACTTACGAGATAAGGGTAGGAGGTCCTATTATCCTTACCCTTCACAGCCCATTTCCATGCGCTATAAGCGAAAGGTTATAGCAGGGAGTGGGGTAAATGACCACCCAAGTTGGGCGAGTCCAATTCATGTCGCATCCTCCTAAAGAGGCCGGGTTTTAAAGGGGCTAGAGGAAAAAAGTCGCCTCGTGATTAAAGAGTTAAAGATTCCACAAAAACTTTATCAAATAGAACAAGAAATTAAAATCTCATTTTGATAGTACCAAAGAATGTGAAAAAAAATGATGAGCATCTTTGTTCGTCAGCTTTTAATATTGAAAAAATAGCTCACAATGAAATTAATTTTCTGTTCAGACGAAAATTCTTACCAATATTGAGTTTTCAACAATAAATTGATTGTAAAGCTGAAAAGTATTTTTCGAATTTTTTTCTTTTCCAGTACAGGGTGATCATAAATTATTGGACCCATTTGAAAAATTAATAAAAAAACCTAATAATGTTACAACTGAGTTATTTTTAATGAGAGAACAAACAAAAAAGTTTTAAAGTTTTTTTTCCGATAGGTGGCAATTTTCTACAGGGAGAGACTTCCCTACGCAATGCCTACCGATCAGCAAAAGCCGATGCGCTTTTTCCAGTTTCCTTTTTCAGTTTTTTTTTAATATCTCGAAAACTATTCAGTTTTCGAAATACAATTTATTGAAGAAATTTAAAGAGCGTAAAATTTCCTAAAAATATATGCCTTTATTTTTCTTCTAGCTTATGGGAGATATCCAATAATTTAAGACCATCTAGACCGCCGTAAGGGCTTTTTACCCACCTGAAAAAACCTTTTAAAATGCACTCTCATTAAAAAATGTAGTTGTAACATTATTGATATTTATTTTATTAATTTTTGAAATAGGTCCAACAGTTTATGACCACTCTGTATAATATTATCCTATGTTAAAACTTGTAATACGCCATTGTTTAATTTTAATCCCAAATTTATCTGTAGTTTTTTAATCTTCTATTAGTTCAGGAATTCGATTCGATTTTCTTCTCAAAATTAAATTCCTCTAATACAGTTTTATGTCAGATAAATATAGTATGAGATATATTTTGGAAAGAGATTTCAATTTCATTAAATTATGTAATTATGAAATAAAAATGCTCATAAATATCAAAAATGAAGCCTCTCGACTTCTAAGAAAGTAAAAATGAAAAAGGCCCAGCCAAATTATTTTATTTTGTTACTTTCCCAAGCGAGTTATTAAATCAGATAAAGGATATTCAAGTTACGTAGGAAAAAAGCAAAATCAATTATCTAAATATAAACTATGAATGTTGAACCAAATCTTATATCATTTAAATGGTTTCGTTTAATTCTATTATTTTCGATGATTATCCTAAAAAGTAGAAAAATCACCCGTCATGGTATAACGGGTGCAAATTGCCTCTTCATTCGAGAAAATTCCCGTCAAATTTGACGTGTTTAAATAGATATATATGCGAGAGAAATGCTTAACATAGCTTAGTTTTATGACAGGAAATATATATTTTTTATTTACATATTTCTTTATTCAAAAAACCTCTTGGTCTAAAAAAATCTAGAAAAACTAGTAGATATAGTCAAGATAGATAGAAAATCTAGTTTCAAAACAAAGCACTTCTCTGCTTGTCAAACGTTGCCAAAAAATATTATCAAATTATATCATCACGATTGCAATAAATAATGAGATGCATCGTGGCGTCCAAACTATATCACGCGCATGATATACCACTGACGTAATTTACTACTTTCTATTGAAAAACGGAAATTAATTTGAAACATATGATTAATATAATTTAAAATATCTCGGGAACTATTGATCCTAGCGAGATAAATTTTATATCAATCGATAGAAAATTTTATTTCACTATTTTAGAGCTATTAAATTTGAAATTAAGACGACAATTACTCTTTTAAATTTAAAATGACTGAAATTTAGGTTCTCTAACAATGAAATAATGCTGTTTAACGTCTCGCAGTGCCATAGCTATAGTTTTATTGTTGGTGACGTCAGAGCGTTGCCGAGAGATCTGGGCTATTATATTAGTAATAACGAAATACTGATTCGTTGTTTTTAAAGTAATTATAATAACTAGAGTGAAAATGGAAATTGTGGAAACAAACCATTGTTTTTATAGTCAATTTTAATCTTGCATTTAAAAGTATAGATGTTTGAATTTAAAACCTCAAATTATCAGTTGATGCAAGTCACAGACAAATGTGGAATGAAGATATTTTAGAAAAACATTAACATTTATTAACTTACATATCTCTGAAATCATATGCTATAAAATTTCAAAAATGAAAGCTCCCAACTTTAATAAAATAAAAATAAAAAATACCGCCAAATTATTTTATGCAGTTTCCTTCCCAAACTATTTATTAGATGGGAAATGAGAAATTCAAGTTTTGTCTCTATTTAATTAAATTCTGTGCGTTGAATATCACAAATATGATGAGCTCCCATTAATTATTTTTTAAAGTTCACTTAATAACAAATATGGAAAGAGATGTTATGAAAATAAACCGATCTACTCTATTAAAATTCGAAGGTAAACAAACGTATGTATGTATGTATGTATGTATGTCCCTCTATCTTCTCACGAACCGCCCAACGGAGAAGCGCGCGGAAAGTACCAAAAGATGGGGAATAATTCAAGGAATCCATTTCGGCCATTTAAATATCGAAATTTTAATTAGTGAAAAAGATATTAATTAAAAACTAATTTACAACAATACTTTTCATTGTTTCGGATACTTTATAACAATACTTTTCATTGTTACAGCGCAATTCAAAATTTATTTTATTGTTGAAGTCGTTTACTTTAAAGAACATTGTTACAACAACAATAAAAAAGTGACCCTGACAGAAATAAAAAAAATGTATTGTTGCAATATGGAAACCTGAACAATGCAACAAGTCAATGTGGATAGAGTTTTGTGTGGGTTTTGGTAATTGATATAAAGAAAAAGGGAAAATTAAATCCCTCATATAGGGTTTTTACTAAAACTATTGTTTTCTATGAGGTTTCACGTTTAGATTTCATGTACTTAGTGCATCTTGCTTCATGTGCATATAAACTGGAGGCGGGCATATGAAAAAATACGGATTCCGATCAATGCTGGGTTATCTCATTCCTTCCGTACTAAAGTCAGACAAAAAAAATAATTCCGGAATCGTAATTTTACAAAATAAAGATTATTTTTGCGATTTTTTAAATGTATATTTTGAAGCCTTTGCGCGAACGGAATGATTGAACCGCTCTTTTCTCCTTATTTATTTAGGAGAGAATGTTCGGCATGTGTCAAATTACCTCACTTTTTCTCTCCGTCAAGGAATGACGCATTATTCGAGAAAGCCCGTGCAACGCCGGTTCACGTAGCTAGTATTTCATTTAATGAAATTCAGTGCAAAAGTGTTAAATTCTATTTACTAATATTACTGACATTAATTATAACAAAGGAATTATTTTCCAAATTTAATTCTTTAGTCCATATATATTTCTTTTGATAGTCAAAATACTGAATAGCTGAAAAGTACATTTAATTAAATGGCGGGAGCCATGTTTCATACTATATGTTTCCAAACTACTTACTACAGCTTTACAAAATCAATAACATGAGGGAAATGGAATTGTTTTTTAAATTTATTTCCAGTAATCGAATACTTTCCCAACTTCCATAACAACAAGTTTAAGCCGGCTTGCGCAACGGAAATTGTCACCAACACCCAGAAGCAGGTGAACACCTCAACTCCGAAAACTCTGCGAAGAAATCGGATGAAATTTCGAATTCGAAGCAATAAGTAGAAATTTTTCTGCCATGAGAAAGAAGGAGCCAATTTATTTCCGGCGAAAATGGTTGCAAGCTCTTCGGGTATGATTAAAATCGTCTGCTCGTGTTCGAAATAACGGTTATTTTTGCGAGAATGAAACGGAATATTCATTCTTCGAAGTTCTTCCCCCTCTTCCTCCATTTTGAAGATACGGAATTACTGTTCTTCTTTTATTAGATTCTTGAAGAGAATTAATTGTTGCGTTCTCTCCCTCAAGAAAACTAAGTGCGTTTTCCTCGAAATTCTGAAAAGAGTTTTGAAAGATAATTCACAAAAAGAAAAAGTGAAATTCAATAAAATGGCTGATCTCCTCTTTTTATACGTTTAAATTCTAAGTTTTGTTATATAGGACTAAGTAAGTAAAACTCGACTAAGACAGCGTAAATGAAATCATTTTATTTTTTGAAAAAAAAAGAGGAAATTTTATATATACACATTTTAGAATGTTTTTTTTTATATTGTGTAAAATTTTGAAACATGAGAACTGAGGTATAATTATTTATTTAAAGATCGTTCGTTAACAAAGGTAAGATGTGTTTCGTAACCGTCGTTGTGAAAATTTGACAATATTTTTGCTTGCTTTTATAAGCTTTTATTCAACTTGACTGTCATGTCCTAAAATCTTGATATCGATTTCTTACCCACTTCCAAACGAGCTACAGCTTTGAAATTCAGCACAGTGGTGGGTTTCCGGTGAAAATACAATATTATGCAAAAAATGTGCAATCTATACCTATTTTAAACCTAAGAAAATGATATTAAAATTTTAGCCCTATATTTGGGCGATACAGTTTGGAAGGTGGTAACCCCACTTTACGTAGGGTTGTAACAACTCTACAAAGCTAACAGAGAGTACGCTATACTTCCGGCGCTGCACCGATGAATGACGTAATAGCTCGTGTTTCTACGCGTCTTGGGTTTACTTTCTATTAGAATTCGCCAACACAACCAGATTTTTTTTTACTTCGTGTCCGCCAAACGTTTCGCACTCAAAGCAAAAAGAGAACGTTGTGTAGATCGATTCCCTTTTTTTTCCTATTACATTGTTGATACTAATTGTAAGTTATCACGTAATATATTACGGATTTATATTTGAGAAAGTTAATGTCATTAAATCATTTTAATAATGTAATTGCACATATTTATATAATAATTTTAATATGTGTTTTATATTGGAGAATTCAATAATTGAATTTAGTTTGCTATGCCTAACTCGTCGTGTTCACTCGTGTCAGCCGTCACTAAACAGTAGAAAATAAAATAAATAAAACAAAAATTTAAGGTATAAGCTTTTATTCATGCGAAAAAATGAACGCAAAAGTTGAAAATAATTTTTCTGATTACAATAAAATGCATGTTTCGAAAAAAAGCGTGAGCGCCTTTACTTTCTAGGAATTTGTTTAAGAAAATATACACAAAACATAAGGTGCTATATAAGCCGCCCACTCTTTTATTCGAACCATGCATTTTGTCGTATTCAGAAAAATTATTTTGAACTTTTGCTTTTATTTTTTCGCATGAATAAAAGATTATATCTTATTTTTTTATTATTTGTAACAAACACAGTTACCGATATTGCTTGGAGTTTTCACTATCAGAACTTTACAGAAAGACAGGAAGGGGAAGAACGTTACCTAAGAAACATAGAAATAAACCGATTACAAAGAATCACAATGATTCCAGATGCTGCAGCATGTATTGGTGTTAATTATATACGGGTACCCACTAAAGTCCCTTACCACCCTTTTAACTACTGAATGGCTGCAGCTATCGTCATAAGAGTGGTGTCTAGGCATGGTAAAGCGACTATGCGCTACTGGATGAAACCACTTATAGCGCCATCTGGTGGAAAACGGTTGAATTAGCATTATTATCTCTAAAACAGTACGAGATAGAGGGAAAAGATGGATAACAAAGTTGTAGAGCATCATCGATTTAGTACAAAAAGACACCTTACGGACGTAAATGCCTAGAACAGAACGCTTAAAACACGTATTTGTTTGTTCGCGATTTCCTACACTGCCCTTGCCAAAACATTCTTAGAAAGAAAAAGAAACAACTAGTTATCACAGGATGCCTTTGTTTTCGATGTTCAAACTTCTCTCCGTCAGCTACAATGCACATCTGGACCCTTGCTTGAACTTCACGTTGCACACGGTGTAGCATAGCTGGTGTCACGGCGCCACAAGCATCCGTAATGTGCATTTTAAGCGTTCTGTTTTCAGCATTCATGATGTGGCGCACCGTGCTACGCCATCCTACTCTGATGTATATTAGCCAATATCCGCCTCCGGACATTGGGAATTCCTTTTGTCTAGTGGTTGGGATCTTCGGTTCGTAACCCAAAGGTCCTCAGTTCTATCCCGCCGCCAAAGTGGTGACTCGCGGACAAAGAACACGCAACAACAACTTTCAGTCCCACTAATAGATGGCAGCACCAAATATCAGGTCAATTCCATCTTCTGCAACATTCACCAGATGGCAGCACGACAACTCCTACAGCAACGCAGCTCTCCCAATTCAAAGTCTATGACCATTTCATAGCACAAAGTCTGCACGTGCCTGCGCACCACCAATCTGGGCAGCAATCTGCGCATATGCACGCAGCACATCGCTTCCTTGATATTCAGATAATATCAAACAAGCTGCGGGTTGCTCCTGTGGCGCACCGTGCTACGCCATCCTACTCTGATGTATATTAACCAATATCTGCCTCCGGACATTGGGAATTCCTTTTGTCTAGTGGTTGGGATCTTCGGCTCGTAACCCAAAGGTCCTCAGTTCTATCCCGCCGCCAAAATGACCATCAGGTGTCTTTTTGTACTAAATCGATGATGTTCTACAATTTTGTAATTCACTTTTTTCCTCTATTTCGTACCGTTTTAGAGATAATAACGCTTAACTCCACCGTTTTCCACCAGATGGCGCTGTAAGTGGTTTCATCCAGTAGCGCATAGTCACTGTACCATGCCTTGACACCACTCTTATGACTATAGCTGCAGCCATTGGGTGGTTAAAAGGTTGGTAAAGGACTTTAGTGGGCATCCTGAGTGGTTGCTTCCCTTTCTTAGAATTTTAGGTCAATTTTTGGGCATCTTTTTTGTTCAGGAAAACAAGACATAAAAAATAGCATGCTATTTTTTCCATTTGTTAAATATCTTTCATTGACTCACCTCCACCAAATACAGAAGAGAGTGAGCAACATCTCATTCTTCATGACAGTAATTTTAATTGAATACTAACAAGCAATCATACCATGATCCATCGCAATTGCTGATTTATTAGCATGATCCATTGCTCCAACCATTCCTCACAGATTTTCACAGTCCTTAGAGGTAAAAGGATCTCATAAGAGGGGATTTAAATCAACTTTACTTTTCGTTTCATAGATAAAAGCATGTCAATCAAATTACATCCAGTGGCGGCTCGTTAGCTCAGAAACAAGCAGTGCTGTAAAAGTTTTATAGATATAAGCTGTAGGAAATATTATGCTGATTATTTTGGTATATAATGATGATATACTAAAAATGGATTGTTTGTGAGTTATAAGCAAAAAACGGGAGAAAAATAATTTTGTTTTTTAGGCTATAACTAAAATTCCAACAAAACATTATTGGTGGCAAACCTCAGAATCGGAATCAGCACCCGAAAAAATTTGGAGAATTACAACTTCTCCAGAATTGGATTTAAAAAACGATTGAACTACTGAGAAAAAGCGAAAAACGCCAAATGAAGAAGTCGCGCCAAATGAGAGCCGAAACAAATGCAGCTCAAATGAATGTAATTTCAAGCGGAGAAAGGGTTGCTTCTCTCCCGCTTCGCGTTACTCTTTGCGTTAATATCGGATCCTGAGATGGGGCAAAACTTGATGCAGTTCTGGTCTGTCTCTCTCTTATTTCTTCATTGATTTTTCTGTCTTCTTTTAAAATTTGTAATTATTTTTTGTCATTATCGTTGATCACTGAATTGTCAAAGTGGAAAAGTTAGCCAATTAGAATAAAAACGAAAATACAATCTTTTAAAATTGTTTCAGGGAGACTGCAGTTCTGCAGCCCTTATGGACGAGCAGCCACTGATTACATCTATTCGTTATCGATGTCTCTCTGACCTCAAAACAAGCTTTATATGCTATGTCACTGATGGGCAATCAAAATTGTTATTGAAACGAGGATATATACACACGTTGAGTTTTGTATTTAGAGAATACCCGAATCTTGGCGGTGATAATGGCCGACATTTCGTTCAGAGGGTTAAA
>BGPR01007400.1:50824-71464 GCA_013235015.1 Araneus ventricosus | reverse complement strand
TCGATACTTTGGTTTCTAGTTACTTGTATTGCTCTCCTTGCTCCAATGGCATGCATAAGTGGCAGCAGAAATTTATAAAAGGTCGTTATTACAAGAAACCTATACTTTAGAAACGGCCATTATTTTTCCTGTTTACCACAAGTTCAGGTAACTTATTTGAATCAAGGTATCTAGTAATTTCGTACGTCAACTCTTTCAGAATAACAGGCATCTTCATGGTCCACAGACTGTTTCAATTCGCCATTACAACGTGTTCTTGTGGCATGGGAGTTCCCCAAGCGCCAGCAAGGTTTGGATGTCTTACCATGTAGACTCATGTATGTGATTCTAGTGACTACGACAATTGTTCACCCTTATATGGGAGTTCTCAGGCGCCATCTACGGTTTGGTGTCTTATCAAATATCTGTATGATTCCTAATAATTAAACATTTACAGCCCCTATTGTTCTTGTGTCATGAGGGTTTCTAAGCGTGGTTTGATGTCTTCATGAATATCTGTATGTTTCCTAATTAAGCATTTACGGCAAGAGTGTTCTTATGGGGAGTTCTCCAAGCGCCATCAATGGTTTGATGCCTTACCATGAATATCTTTATGATTCTAATTAAACATTTACAGCTATTGTTCTTGTGTCGTAGGGTTCTCAAGCGCCATAAAAAGTTTGATGTCTTCTCATTCGATGGATATCGATTCTAATTGGTCTTATCCTCACAGGACATTATGTCTTGAAAAATGATGATTAAAATTAAATTTAATAATAAAAGCAGAAAAATTTGAGAGAAAACCAAATCGTGTTTCCTTCGATGATAAATGCATGAAATTCCTAGAAATCCATGTTTCTTTATTTAAGTCAATGAATTACATCTTGAAAAAAGTAACTTCTTACTACCATATGGTTTTGAACCACCTTTGTCAATGAATCATGCATTTTATTTATTTACTGTTGTTTTTTACACTACATTTTTAATACCTGTTGTACAAAATACATGATAATCATATTGGTTTTTCCTCTCAATTTTCATTGTTTGTATGTTCGCTAATTTTTATTATGAAAATCTTATGATGTTACATAAATCCATAAACAAGAAAATAAGCTAAATATGATTTCCTACCTTATTTTGTTTTTCAATTTAAAGGGCACAAGGACCATAGTAAGTTTGCAGTTATTTTTGATCCATAATGAAAAGTGATGAGATTTTAATAATCTTCTCTTATATAACATATTTTCTTTGAAAGAAATGAATTACATTGCACAATCCTGAACAGAAGATATACAAAATACTTGATCTTCCTTTCGTTATTTAAGATTATTATTGATAACAGATGAAAAAGTAATATTTTCTTTAAAAATAACTGGAAAATATATTACATTAATCTTTATATTATAGAAAATCAAATAAAATATGAAATTGAAAAGCCCCAAAAATATTTGGATTGATTCTTTTATTCTTGTTCTACAATTTGTTAAACCTAAAAAAAAATTCTGCTCATATATAAAAAATGTTTTGTTTTTTACATTACTCTTAATGTTTTCAAACAATGAAATAAAAACAAGAGGAAGAAACGCAAGCCAGTAGAAAGATTATCGGTTTATTTATAGAGATAATTCATGAGTTTCTGAGCAATTTTTGTATGTGGATCATTTAAAATATCATGCACGAACTCAATTTCCTTGTTTTGCGAAATATAAAACCAATTTCTTTTTCGATTATTTGAGATGAATTACTTGCTTTGTTCGAAACTAGCTGTTTTAAGTTAAAGAATTTCACGATATTTTCTTGGAAATGCTACTTTGAAATTGTAAATATTATTGTGTTATTTTGAAAAATAAATTGATTTAATAAGGCCAGAATTAGAAAATTAGAAAGTTCTAGTCTAATGTGTAATCAATTCCAGTAGGCTTACATCTTTTTTGTATTTCTGGCAATCATTTTACATGAAACATACACCGAAGCCTACAAAACACGGGAAGATTAAGAAAACAACTTTGGACAGAGAATTACGATAAATTTTTTTAATACAAAACAAAATTATACAAAAAGTCTTTAAATACTATGCAGATTACGAAACATGGTATTTTTATAATATATACTGACGAAAGTGGAAAACAAGCTTGTTCACCGGGAATTTTAGTTGTATTACATTTCAATTAAATCTCTTATGCATTCTTCGATTATCATGATTCCTTCAAGAAAGCATTTTTAACCCTTTCGACCCTAGTGGGCATATACGTCCCGGAGATTAGACTTCATTCTCTATAGCGGGGTTTACACGCGAACAGTAAAACCGACAGTAAGACATGACGCATGCGCAGAAACATAAAAGTTTTAACCGGGCCACGGCAAGTCTCTGTCCGAACTTGACAGCGACATTTTACTGTCGGTTTTACTGTTCGCGTGTAAACCTCGCTTAATGGTAAATAAATGGCACTTTTACATAGTTTTTTGTGTTTGTGTTCTTAAGAAATTAGGGAATAAAATTAAGAGAACTAAGAAATAAAATTAAGAGATTTGGAAACAATCTCAGATTGCAAATGGTTGACTTTCGTTTTTGAGCAAGCGTATTACTTAAGTTTCAATTGGTCTATTTTTATAATTTTATAATAAGTATAACTATATTTATGCCATACGTAGTGTAAAATCATTCTTATTAAATAATAATTAGCGTTTTTAATACCGTATTTAACAAAATTTTGAATAAATTCTTCTTGTGGAATATATTGTCCAAATCGTGTTTCAGAGTGGGACAATATATTCCATCACTGATCAAATTACTACAATATTTTTGTTACGAAGTTGTACAGTTGTTTCCCTGACATGCTAATCTTCTGGCAGGAAAGTCAGTTTTACAGATGTTTTACTGAAATAGTTCCAGTTGACTATACCATTAGAACATACTGTCCCAGCAGATTCCCAGGGAACAGGAAAAGAAAAAAACTTTCAACTCATAGTATACTTCTTTTAGTATGTCAACATTAAATTAAGCTTCTTTTCATAGTTAAAGTTTAATCGCGCAAAAGTCGGGTCGAAAGGGTTTAACTTGAAAATGTCATAAATATTTACCCGGTGCTATTTTATAAGCCTTACACCGGCTCAGATCATCGAGTCCTGGCATCTTCCTAATTATAGGTCGTGATCATACTTAAAATAGGAACTTTAATGTAAAAGTCGAAACCATGAAAATTTTATCAGATTTAATAACTTTCTAGATGAAATATACTCAGAGAACATATAAGAAAAAATAGAATCTTTATTATCGGAATTTTGCATGTGTTATTAAAATAATTAATTAGTGTTTTAATTACTTTAATTATTAAAGTATGATTTTTTATGTTTGATTCTATAGTAATTCGTTAGTTAATTATTGACAATATCATTGATGCAATCACTGGATGCTGCTGTGTTGGCGCGCAAAAGACGTATTGTTATCGTTATTGTTTACTTTTTCTGTTTCTTCTGTATTTTTCTTTTTTTTTTGTATTTGATGTTGTTTTTTTGTATTTGATTCTATCTTTTGTATTTTATTGGAAGTTGCAGCATTTGCGCCATTCTATCTAATATAAAGTTTAATTAATTTTTAATTTTTGATAACTTTTGTTAAATTATATTTGTTTAATGTCATTAAAATGATGATTTTCTGATTATTTTACTATACATGTAATAATATTTCTTATAGTTATCGCCAAATAGTACAAAAATTTTGATGACTATTTAATTAAGGAAATTTCAAAAAATGCATTACACTGCACATTCTCACCTTTCAAAAACGCTTATGCCAAATTAAGAAATTCTTAGAGCCAACTGCCACAGACAGACACAAACGCATTCTCTTTTATTATTATTACATAATGACGATTACACTGACTATTATAATTTTTTTATATTTAAGTAATTCATTCTGCTTATTTAAATATACTATTTCACCATTTTCCCCATAAAAATGGGATAAGAAACGAATCCAGCCTTTTTTATTTATATGAAAAATAAATCAACACTTATCAAAAACTTTCTAGAGAAAAATTCAAATACAGTTTTTTCTCCAATACGTTTTATAATTTTTTTCCACTGTACTCTCTTCATTTTTTAAATTAAACCTTTCACGACTTAAGTTTAGTCTTCATCTTTTCAAAACGAGGAAAGTTTCGGTATTTGAAGTGTTTACTTCGGTTAGAACAAGACAGTTAAAAAAATGATTAACTAATATACAAATTCTTATGTTAATCTCATCAAAAGTTACGCTGAATAAACTGTCAAAATAAATAAATGAACAATAAATATTGGCTACTGAACTATTTTAGACACTCAAAAAACAATCAGTTTTTGAGAAATTATTAGAAGCTATTATCTTTAAAAATCTTTCAGCTGTATTTTGCTGTTGAACTTATATACCTTTCTATATTAGAGGAATCATAAGTTGAAAACTTAAATGAACAAAAGTGTCTCGAATCACTGATATCATAGGATGGAGAAACAAAATTATAAGCTTTAAGTTATGGCAGAAAGAAACCAGCGAGAGTAGTCTCCCCTAAACTTTCTCGTATACTTTCTAAGTGGAGATTCGTAGTGGAGATACTTTCTCTTTGTATACTTCGTATACGAGAAAGTAAAACAAAAAACAAACAAACCTGAAATCAAATATCTGTTGCCACGTTTCAAAAAAAATATTACTTTGAAGCAGGCGCGATAAAATAGGCAATGCAAATTTATACTACCACAACCGTAACAATTGCAAAAGCGCGTGAATGAAAGATTTGCTAAAATAATGAGAACGGTTTGATTTACAACAATAAAAAAATTGTTAACAATTGATGTTTGAAAACATTATTTATTGTTGTAAATAAAATTTACAACAATAACAGATTGCTACTAATACGCATGCGCATGAGAATCGGATTAAAAGAAATTGAATATGCAATTTGAACGCCTCTTTTTGACGGATTTGGCCCAAACTTTTATACGGACTTACATTCATAACGATAAAACTGTGTACCAAATTTTTTCCATTTAGCTAATCAAGTTTTTGAGTTATAGCGTTCACATGACCGCGGACATACAAATAGACAGACTTCCCGTTGACGGATTTTGTCCAAAATTTGATAGATACCTACAAATTATGTTCAAAGACCACATACCAAATTTCATCCCCGTAGCTCTAATAGTTTTCGAGTTATCGTGTTCACAGACAGACACACACACACAGACAGACATACAGACATAATTCCAAAATTGTGCTTTTCGGACTCAGGGAGGTCTAAAACGTGGAGATCCGTCAAAATCTCGAGTTCGAATTTTATGACGATTACAATACTTTCTCTTTGTATACTTTGTATACGAGAAAGTAAAAAATCGACTGTTATCCAATCTGGAAGACAAAACATTGTTATTCTTCTGGTAACGATGCTTGTTTGAGATGCAGTCTTAAACCAGTAAAGAAAGCGCTGTGTTTGTGTTGACTTTTCACCCTAAGCAATGACAAGTTACATGGTTGCACAGCGTATATGTTACGGTCAAAGTGATAAATCGGTTATTATTAACCCTCTGACTACTTATCCCACGATTTCCGCGGGTTTGAAGTAAGACTATTTTCTGCTACAACCTCCAATTTTCGCAAGCTAATATGTTTACTTAGTGCTACTATACTATAGAATCATATTATACTATTAAAGATTTACATACACTGTAAAAAAAATCCCGTAAAATTTACGGTTTTAAACTGGCAGCTGGGTTGGTTGTGCAAAACCGTAAAAGTTACGAAGTAAATCCGTAGTCAAAACGGTTTTTTACCATACAGGAACAAGTTTTCCCGTAAAAGTTACGAAGTAAATCCGTAGTCACAACGGTTTTTTACCGTATGAAATCAAGTTTTCTCCGTAAAAATTAAGTCATCGAAGTAAGTGACGTCATCGACTGAGTTGAGTTGTTTTTCTCCTTCTGTTCGCGTTGAGTTGAAATGTGCTGATGTCTATTATCAATTAGGAATATTAATTAATCAAGGCTTAATTATTAATTTCAATTAGTTTAATTCTTAATTGAACTTACTTGGACGATTTCGATGCAAGATGGTGACAAAACTTCTAACTCCTCCGAGCTGGGGATCGAAACCGCGTTCATAGAAATAAAAGTCAGTCGCTCTAACCACTAGACCACCGGAGACTTCATAAAATTAAGAAAAAATAATCTATTTTAGTTTTAAAGTCACTATAGCTCTAGTGGCGCCACCTAGTGGTGTAAAAATCAACTATTGCCAGAACACGTGTTTTAAGGTTACGGAGATGGAACCCTATTAAAAACATGAAATGAATGCAATAAAATTACATTTAAGAAAAGGGAAAGTTATCGTACGGAAAGCAATACCGTATGACGAAAAATAGAATTTAAACTGACGGTTTTAAACCGTTTATGGCTGGAGCGAAAAACGGTGAAAAACCGTTTTGTCAACAAAACAGCTTTAAACCGTCAAATATACGGAAAAAGTCCGGGGAAAAAACGGATATTTTTTACAGTGTATAAATAATTCGCTTGGTTCAAAGCTATTTGAATACGTTTGCAAACCTTGCATGTAAATAGTGATAGGTAGTCAGAGGGTTAATAATAACCTTATCTTTAAGGTCTACTAATAATAAAGGAGAATGTATGTCTGTGTATGTGTCCGTGTGTTTGTGTGTTGGTCCTCTACATGGCAGACAGCTGGACCTAGAGCTACGAGATTTGCCACAAATATAGTTTGAAGAGTTGGAATGTGCACCTCGATGCCTTTTTCTTGAAATTTTAATTAATTAAAATTTAAGCAAAATTTTTGCTTTTTTCCCTTAATAACTTCTGAAAATATTACAGCTCAAAAATTATTATCCGCCATCTGAAAGTGCAAAAATTTGCCTTTTCAATGATATCAATTAAGTTGCCGTACAATGTTTAATAACCATTTAAATATTTTTTTGGCGTAATTTATAACGATACTTTTCATTGTTGCAACGCAATTCAAACCGTTTTCATTGTTTAAACAAATATTTATTTGCGTATTTCTCTTTCATTGTTAAAAGCTGAGTTAATATCCTAATACATTTTGCTTTCGTATTTCATTTCATCAGATGTTTTGTGGAATGCGCAAATCAAGCTCATTAAGATATTACGTTTATGAAGAAATATATTCAGTAAGCTGAATGATTATGGCTGCTACGTTTTCATCCTTTTTTCAGCATGTTTTAATTCAGCAAGCATGCGCTGACCATAAAATGTGTTGCGCCATTTTAATGTTGAAATAAAATGCATATTTTAGAAGAGGATTAAGAAAGTGAAGATATCACTGACAACTTGCATTTAGATGGTACATGACATGGTCAGTTACTTGACTCCATTAGGGACGTTTATATAGACAATGAACAGAACAGATGCAAGGCTATTAAAAGAACATGAGTTAAACATTTACTACGATCTGTTTACGTTGTTAAGGGAACCATGAATATAGAATGATGCAAGATTCAATTGAAATTATATTCCCGGCGAACAAGCTGGTCGCGGAAGGCGGCTAGTTATTAATAGTAACTGAATCTTTAAGAGTTTATTATTAATAATAACCTGATATTTTGATGGGGTTGTTATTATTAATAATAACTGATTAATAACATTGCCCGTAACATGTACACTGAGATCATTTTAATTTCGTCTAAAATGATCCTGCTCTTTCTACTCCTAAAGTCAAATCTGAAAACTGTTCTTGCATTCCCATCATTGCTTATTTCTGAAAAAATATTCAAACGATCTTTTTTACACATCAATAACAAAGAAAAATATTCGAAAGAATTCTCTTTTTGGCTTTCTCATGCACTCCTGTACAAGGATCTCCATAAGGACACGAGATAAAAAAAAATGATTATGGTTATGTGTTGTGCAATGAATTGCTTTCATTTAAAATTCAAAATTCCACTAAAAGCAACTATAATAACCGTTACCTTTGGCAATTTTTGCCACTTCTCTGTTTTTAATTTTGAGATGGCGATGTCTTTTTGTTCTTCTAAATTCTAAAAAAAATATCCAAAAAATACGATTTTAGACCATCTTAACTTCCAAAAGCCATCTTTTCAACAATGCGAAATTCATTATCTTATTATTTCTCTCTCAATTTTATTATTTTACAATTTTCATACATTTATTTTTCAATAGCAGTTTATGACAATGCTCTCTCTCCTTCTAATTGCTTTCGGTTCATTTCCATTGGTCTGTGAATTCTACATCACACATTTTTTTGCCTTTCTTAAAATCAAGGAATTATAATCCTAGTCTAAAAGGAAAAAATGAAATATTTTGTTTAGGGGAAGAACCATTTCCTGTTGTCATTTTTTTAGAAGTATATTCATATCCATAATTTTATTGTACCTATCATACGCCAGATTTTAAGCATCCAGCAGACTGTGTTTTTGAATTGCCGTGTTAACACGCAGACGGACACATAGGTATAATTTCCAAAAACTTTTTTAAAACATTTAAAGTGTTCTGAAGAGTTGACATTCATCAAAATCTCCCGTTTTGGTTTTTTCTCCGAATAAAATCGTTTTGTTATGCTTATGTTATAATACAAAAAGTAAAAGTAACGATAACAATTTGACCTTTTCTTTGAGTTTTTTTTTCTCCTTATTTTCGCTGGAAAAACTGCAATCAGTGAAATTGTTCGTGTCTGCCTGTTTATACCCAAACTTTCTTTCATTCTCTTTCGTGACTTATCCGCAGAAAATTTTCTTGTAATTCATAGTAAGTTTTCTGGATCCTTTGTGTTTTATTTGATACAGTTCAGTGTGTCATACTTTCAACATGGAAGTTTGTAACAATTATTTTTAATTCTACTAATAGATATCCATTCAGTTGTGATCGGGCTTTAACAACAATTTGATAAAATCGAAAAACAAGAATAATCTATTTGTGTTTTTTTTATTTCAGATAATATTTATATTCTTATTATTCCACAGTCGCACACGACAAATTATAAATGAACAATCAAGTGATCTATGGTCATGGCCGCTAACCTTTAAGTAAATAGCTGTCGCAACTAAAGAAATTAAAGTCAAATAAGTGCATATATACTAATGGTGATTCAGCATTTAAAAAATGTTTTAAAAAGCCTTTTTACTAGAATATAAATTAAACTGTTCTATGAGAACCAAGCGCACTTTATTCAGCATTTCACAGTACATAAAATATAGAAGTCCTATACCTAAGCTATCCTATAAATTGAAAATATATATCTTACGTCCAGTTTGAGAATTCTTCCAAATAAAATCTTCCTTCCCGTGAAATGCTACTTCGATACCTTCCGACTTTTAACGGCCGGACGCAAGCAGTCAGTGACTTCCGATACTCTCGCGAAAATATCTTTTGATAACCCATTTAAGGGTTTTACTGCATCTAGTCAAGTGCCGACTTGAAATGGGATGTTTCGCGTATACGACTTCGTCGATAACCAAAACCGGACATTTCAAATGGATCAAGTAGTACTCTAACTAAATTTTTACAAATGCTTGTAAATAGCTTCTTAGATTTATTTAATATGCTTTTTTATTTTCAAACATTTTGTCTGCCTTCGACTCTAAGTTGTTCCATTCATGTCGTAAGACCAACAGCTTTCTAATTTGCTTTTTCTTATGGAAATATGGAAAAGTCGGTGTTTAATATCTAACCATTGCTTGATGCATATTTGGCGACAATTTGCAGATATTCGTCTTTTACTCGCTACACTTCGAGACATAGAAGGATTTAAAACGCTCCAAAACCTTCTCGACAGCATGAAACGTTTTGAAATAATGCGTTTGTACCAAAAAAATTTGAAATCATCTTGGCTTCTGCTTCTAATCCAAGAAGACATTCGATGAAAAGTTTGACAGTCAACTAGAAGTTAAACATCGTGTTGAAAACTACGACTACACCAGCGACTAATTTTTGTTGCTCCAAGTTCTAGAAATATGAACAATTTTTTTGTTGAATATTAGAATTTGCTCTGATAAATTTGGCTATAATTCGGAATGATTTTTAGCGAGTTGCTTGTGCTGGCCGAAATACAACTTTATTATATCGTCAAGATAACAACCATTTAACCCTCTGAGCGGTTAGCTATTTTGATCCACTCGCTTTAAAGTCTTAAAAATTTGCTTCTAAAGTGAATAATTGGATCTTGATTCGTTTTAATGAAGTTTCTGAAGTCTTAAGAATATTTTATCCATGGTAGTTTAAAATTTATATGTATAGGCATGAATTATCAGCTTTTGAACTCAATATGAGAAACGAAAAAATACGTGCAAAACGCTCAGAGGGTTTTAAAATGCTCATAAAAACAATACAGATTTTAAATCATAATTCATATTTCAATATGAAAATAAAAAATATAATTCAAGATCAGAAGAAAATAATAAACAACTACAAGAAGTGTGTTTATTTTAACGTTTATCGTTTTAATGATATCATTCGAGGTTACTAAGGGATTCAAGATTCCAGTCACTTTATAATCTCTATTTCTAGGGATGAAAAAACTTTTGTGTTACAAAGTTCTATTGATTTCATTTAAAATCCGACAAACTTCTTTATAGTTCATGATACGGTCATAATACCAAAAATTCTGGATTTTTCTAGCTGCATTCGACTGGAAGTCTCCAGAACCACACGCGATAGGTGCCAGATACTTACAACCTTTCAGTATCGCATTATTACACATTGGATTATTAATATCTGTTTCAGAAATGTTCTTAGTGCCGTAGTAAAGCTCTGCGTTCGTAATGAAGTGAGGATAAATTACTGTTAAAACGGACAATAATTGAAAGCTGAAAAATGAATCTTCAATGAAAATATTGGAGTCGAATTCAATCATATATTGAGAACTATTCGAAGAATTTTCTTAAATTATATAGAAAATCTTAATCATACCCAATTAAAAATGAACATAGCAATTATCGAAAATGAATACCAAGGTTGTTATACAGCCCACAAAACGATTAATATCTATTAGCACAAATACTACCTCAAAATACCTCAGTCATAAGAACTTAGTTTCTCATAGATTTATTATATGAAAATTCACTTTTTCCATTACTTAATCCATGAATTCGCAGTATTTTAATAGATAAATTTAATGAAATGAATTTTCAGAGCGCATTGCGAAAACCTTTTATTAAAAATAATTTTATACACTCTCTTTTTACTTCTGTAATGTGAAGACTCAGTTATGAGTTTTCAAATAATCGAATTAGCATGCTTTTCACAATAAATATTCATGCAGTTCAAATAAATTTATCTCTGGCCGTATAATTTCTATTATCCAATAACAATATTTTATGTAAATTTTGTTAATCTTCCTTAAATGTACATCTTCAATATTTTCTTCTCACATCTATTTAATTTTCTAATAAAATCTTTTATCCACCGCACAACTAATACAGTCTTTTTTAAGGATTAGTTTTTACAGCGTTTTAAACAGGAATACAAACTTTGTTGCAATGTCAGACATTCGAATGTTATAGAGAATTGTGTAACAAATTTATTATACTGAGGCTTACATGCTGCAATTTCCTTTCCTCTAATTAGGATAATTAACTAATATTTTATATAGAAGACGTAATAAAGAAAACTTAAACGTCGCTTAATAAATTAAAACCTAAAATTATTTTCTTCGCCGCAGGTATAAAGAACATTAATATTCAGATAAAGAGAAGAAACAGAAAAGGAAAATTCTTATAATTAAGTAATTAGAGTAATAAATTATAGTTCATTTAAAGCAAGTAATCCTGGATTCACTTTATTGAAAAAGCCTGGTTGGATATTTAAAGTAAGAAATACTGAATGATTGAAAAACAATATGATTGCTCTATACCAGGGGTCGGCAACCTGCGGCTCTTTTGATGTAAAGTTGCGGCTCTCCAGTTCCATACGAAAAAATTAATAATTAATTATCAAAACCCTTAAAAAATACGAAAATATATTTTTAAGTACCTAATTTCTCAATAGCTTCTATTTTCATAATCGTTAATTACAAATCGCTACGCTTAACATGACCGTAATGAGATAAATTTGAACTATTGTTTTGTTCTCAGAGATGAGACTCCGTGACCATGTTTATCTTTCAGCCAATTGCATTCTATTTACGTCTCACCCAAACAGCCACCGTCTAGACTCTAGACGTGTTGTCAGTCAGTCATCCTCGGATAGCACGGCCGACGTTACGTTGCATGTGTGTTAATTTAATCGCTTGCTGTTTTTGCGTGTCAATTCGCTTGGTGTTTCAAGAAGAATACGATTTAGAAGCGAATTACTTCTCAAAGGTAGGTACGCGTATAATATAATAAAATCAGTAACAGAATTGGATTACATATCTGAGGATCGTGTTAACGAAGTAATAATGATAAATAAATTGTTTGCCGTTTTAGATAGCTAAGTAAAATTTTAAAAAATCAGTTTTCATCTCCGCCGTCATCATGGCATCTGGAAAAAACAGAAGAACTGAAGAAGAAAACCGAGAATTCAATCAGGATTGGACGGAGTCGTTTGCATTCATATGCAACACAGATGGCCTTCCGACTTGTCTCATTTGCCACGAAACACTCGCGTACAATAAGAAGTCAAATTTGGAGAGACACTTCACTACAAAACATACACGGTTTGCTGATAAATATCCAACCGGTGACGCACGAAAAAAAGCTGTTGAAGAGCTCCAAAAGAAACAGCAACAGCAACAACAGTCAAGTTCCATGCTACGTAACTGGGTACAATCTTCCAATAATGTAAATCTGGAAAGATTTACAGTATGATTAGAAATAGCAAAAAGAGGAAAACCATTCACAGATGGTGTGTACGTCAAAGATTGTTTTATACGTGCATCTGAAAAAGTGTTTCGTGATTTTAAAAACAAAATCATAAATAAAATCAAAGATTTGCCATTTTCTGCTAAAACAGTACAAGATAGAACTGCTAAAATGTCTTCAAATGTATCATATATGCAAGTGGAAGACATTCAACTGGCTTCTGCCTTATCACTTGCTATAGATGAGTCTTGCAACATAAAAGACACGGCACGAGTTACCCTTTTCGTCAGGTATATGTCGTCCCAAGGTCCAAAAGAAGAACTGCTAGGATTGCTACCGCTCTCAGGGCAAATTCGTGGAGAAGATATAGCAAATGCAGTGCAAAAATGCCTGGAAGGCAATGGAATCGATATAAATAAAATCGTTTCTATAGCAACTGATGGAGCCAGAAGTATGACAGGAATGCATAGAGGGGTAACATCAATTCTTCAGAAAAAAAATAAACCACGAAATTCTAACGTTTCACTGCATACTTCATCAAGAAGCGCTTTGGGCCCAAACATTTCCGGCCGAAATAGTTGAGGTCACGAACTTGGTAATTAACAGCATCTTGGCAAAAGCACTCTACCATCGCCAGTTTAAAGATTTCCTTGAAGATAGATTTCCTTATAGATAGCCAGTTTTCTGACCTACTTCTGCATAATAAAGTGCGATGGCTTTCCAGAGGTAACGTATTGCAACGTTTTGCTTTGTGCTTTAGTGAAAAAAAAAACACTCCTCAATGAAAAAAGCATTGACCATCCCTGATTGGAACAAGACAAACGGCTGCAAAAATTCAACTTCATGGTAGATACCACAATGAAACTAAATGAACTAAATATAAAATGCAAGGAAACGGCAACCCAGCCTACGCCTTGCTTGAATAAGTAGTTTGTTTCGAAAAAAAATTACTTATTTTTTTGTTGAAGACATGGAGAGCAGTAAATTACTTCATTTTAAAAATCTGAAGCAATATCGCGATGAGACCAATGCAACTATTGACACGAATTACTTCAGCATAGCTTTAAAAAACATGAAGGATGGATTCGCTGAGAGTTTCGAGCAATTCAAAACAAACAAAAGTACTCTCGCGTTCATAGTAAATCCTCTCAACACAATTACAAATGAGATCAACATTGAGCCATTTGGAATTGATGCTGGATCGCTTCAAGTGCAATTGTTGGATATGAAAACCAAAGACTTGTGGAGTGGCAAGTTCACAGAACTCAAGAGCAAGTTGGAAGAGTTGCAGGTCCAGAAATGCATGCACATCGCGCAGCACAAGTGGACAGCTCTAAAAGAAATTTCGCGAGTTGAGGCCCTCAGATTCGGCGCATGGAATAGTCTTCCAGAATGCTACAGTGAGGTGAAAAAGTTGGCATATGGAGTGCTGACGATCTTCGGGTCGACATATTCGTGTGAGCTAGCGTTCTCTTGCATGAATATAATAAAAAGTAAAGTTAGAAGCCAACTAACAAATAAAAATCTAGAGTCGTGCTTGAAACTTAAAACAACAAGTTATAAGCCAGATTTAATCAAACTTTCAAAAGGCATGCAAAGCCAATGCTCCCATTGATGTAACTATCTATATTTGTGTTTTTATATGAATAAATATTATTCCGTATTTAAAGCCGTTTATTTTAAATCAAAAATAAAATATATATAAGAAAATACTATATTATTGAAAAGAAAATTTTCAGTGGCTCTTTAAAAACTGGGAAATTTTGTAAATTGTAACATTTGGCTCTTCAGTTTCAATAGGTTGACGACCCCTGCTCTATACCATTCTCTAAGAAAAAAAACAGATTGTAAACGTTATATATTCTAATCGGATAATCTTTAATTATAATTTTCTTGGATGAAATATGCAAAAAGAATTGAGCTTCAATTACAATTTCAAAACAAAAAATAACTATCTTTTTTTTGCAAAATCTTTGAAACGCCTTTTATTTTCTTTGTTTCTTTTCAAAATAATACGAACTTAAAATCAGGTATTTTCTCGTATCTAAAACGTATTGCAGCGTATTCCTGCATTTTCTTTGATTATAAAGACAGACAACCTAAATCTTATTCACACATAGCAATTTTATAGCTGGTTCTGAAAAAGTGCGTGAATCATAGCAGAGAACAAATTTAAACTGAAAAACATTGTATTTAAATGAAAAAAATAATTTCTTCTTAGCTCTATCTTGAACACAGTCTCTTGAAAAATAGGGCTTTGACTGTTTTATTATACGGGATTTTTTCAACGTCTCCCAAGAGTAGTAATTTCTGATCTAATTAATCAAGCAACAAACAAAAATATCAACGGTGACAATTTAATATATTTTGTATCGACTACCGAAAAAAGAAATATCATAATGAGTGGAAGAAATTATTTTCAAAATTCGAAAAAATTTTTGAAACACCTGAAAAAATCATTTTCTTCTAGGCGACTTGAAAATATCTTTAAAAAAAGAATTGATATCCACAATTTTTTCGATAGTAAATTCTCAAAATCTTCTCTTTTTCTAGGGTTTGCAATAAATTTAACTTGCAGTATTTCGAAAATTTTTACTTTATCATCCTTAGAGTTAAAAAAAATAAATGATGAACATTATGAATAAATAAATGAAGATTAAATAAAGATTTATAAATGAAGATTCATATTTCAGAGGGAAGCTTCTGTGGAAATTGGTTGCTGATTTATGACAGTATATCTTTTACGGGATCTTCATAGATACATTAAAAATACATTTTTTGCGCATTCTTTTCCTTGCAAATTTTTCCCTTTCGTTTATTATTATGCATAGCGATTTTATACGAAGTCAAAACCAATAGATTCTTTTCAAAAGAAAATCAGCGTATGGTTTCTTTTTGTTTCTGCGAAAAGGGTATGATTTCACAATATACTACATGAAAAGGGTAGGGCATGATTTTACAATTTCTTCTTGCGCAGTATGGTCAACAAAATGGCTCTTGCGTCAAAAAAACCTAAACAACCAACCAATCTTTCCTGCGATTTTAAGGCAGTTAAAATTAATTAATAAATACTTTTATTATGAAAACCCTTTCTCTAATTCTCAACTTTAGGGTAAGATGTATCATTAGTTTTAAATTAAAAACTGCTTCCTTTTTAATTTCATTTCAAATCCATCCTTTTAATGTGTGCATATTGATGTTTTGCTAAACTTCAAATGTTATGTAGAAAATTCTCCCGCTTGTATTTGGATATTGATTCAGTGAGTAAGTTTCCGATTTGAAATAGAATGGCAATTGTTAGAAAAGGGTCTTTGAGTTTTTGAAGTTAGCCAGATGATAATGAATATATCCGATTAAGTTATCCAATCACTATACTTAAGCGTTACATAAACCCTGTGGCGTTTCTGACATCCCAAAATATTAAACATCCCGTCAGAACTGAATGTACATCAAGCACACAACACATACTAAATAGATTCTTCTTTTTTTCTGTATAACCGAAAACACCGCCTTTTTTCTTGCTATTTTTTACCATAAAAAATCTTTTCAATTATTTTACTTTCACAAAAAGAGAGAGTTATCTTTCAATTAACGGTCAAATTGCATAGAATTACTATAGATTAGGATGATTTCCGTAGTTATTTACTGATATTGAGGAATTCAGTAGAAAATTCGTAGCTACATATTTTGGGGATTCAAGAATTCTACTTTTCAGGTCAGAATTGCATGCAAAAGATTAATATCTAAATAAATTATAGCAGTGGTTTCCTTAACTTCAAGCCTTAACACTTAAGTTCACCATTTCAATTTGCTTTATGTGATAATTCCCTGGCACTAAATCAAACGAAATCTCCAAACTTGATTTATGTAGTTTAATTTGTATTTTCTAAACCATTAACAGCGTACCAAGAAGCTGTGAGAGATTTGAATTAGAAATTCGTAGACTTAATGCTTTACGTACCACGACTATGTACATAGATTGCTGGTGGACTTTGTACCGATAAATGAGCTTTAGTTTTAGGAACATGATTTATAAAACAAAACTCCTTTTTATGTACATTTCAGAATCTCGTAATACTTATTCACCGATTAAATATCGCAAACTTCATAAAATCTACATCACTAAAAGAGGTTAACTTTATATAGATAAAAAAATTAAATATATTCACATTTCTTTATAAAATTGCACAGAATAGTTCTGACTTAGATCAAGGAAGCAAAACTGCAAAATAATGCTCTCTGGTTAATATTCCGAAAACGTATTTGAAAAGAGAATTTTTGTTAATAAATCATTAAATAAAATTATATTATTAGAATGGAAATTTTAAAAGTTAAGGAAAAAAGACGATTAACATGGAAACGTATAAATATAAAAGAAAGAAATAACGGTTTGTTTCATCAAGGAAGCAAAACACAGTTATTCATTAACTTAACTGTCTCACCCGTTTTCTGACATACAGGCCTCAATTATGTTGAGAAAATGTGCGAAAACATGGACTGAAATTTTCTCTCATTTCTCATTACTCAAGTCTGTTGTTTTCACCCGCGGGATTCATTTGACTCACCATTAACTATAATTTCTGCACAATTGCATAAATGGGCGATCCATCAATTATTTTTATCTCCGTTTCAAAGACGAACAAAACGTATTATCACAGAACAGTTATTAAATAATATATTCATTATTTATATTAACAGCTTTAACTAGTTCTCATGTATACATTTATCTTCAGTCAATGGCAGCTTGACCTTTTGCAACGCGAAATTATATGAATGCACAACAATTTAGGAAAAATAAAAACTCGCATGGATAAATTTGTGTCTTCCTGAAAAATATAAAGCAAATTTATTTAAAAGGTGCATGTTACCACAAATATCAGTGTGTAGTAAATGAAAAAAACATTGTTTATTTTCTAATTTCTCGTATACGAAGTACACAAGAAAGCACTGTAATCGTTATAAAGACATTGTAACAACAAGGAGCAAGAGAACTCGACAAGGAGCAAGGGAACTCGACAAGGAGCAAGAGAACTCGACAAGGAGCAAGAGAACTCGACAAGGAGCAAGCTAATCGAAGAAATTCAATAAATGATCTTCCCACCAAAACTACGCGCCTGTGTCTTAGTATAGACAAAATACGTCATGCGGAGATCCATCTATCAATTTACCTGTTCCTATACATGTGAACAGACATCTCAAATCCTCAACGAAGTAGATAAATGAAATTTAGTCAACGGTTTCATCACAAGAATTTTAAGTCGGTATCAAATTTTAGACCAAATCAATAAATGGGTGGTCTGTCTTTCCATATATCTTGAACGCAATAACTCAAAAATGCAACAAGCTAGATGGTGGAAATAATGTTTTCACTAAAATTTTAAACCAGCATCAAATTTTGAGCCAAATCGGTTAAAGGAAAAAGTTCCAAAATGATGCAATCCTGCTGAATACTGTCTCACGCTTCTTTGTAATCAGGTTCAAATTCAATGCTCTAGTGCGCCACAGAACTCATGCAGATTTGGATGGAGCTCTATATGTTATGTAATTGTTGTCTTTCTTTCAATTGTATTGTTAACCACTTACAGGATTATATACATTTGTGTATATGTGTATTATTTTATACGGACTGTCTGGATGGCTGTTCTGCGTAAAAAGATGTCTGTAGCTATCTCGAGTTGAGATAGATGATTGACTTTACCGATAATAAAATGTTTTTATGCATTCTTGGTCTGCCTTTCTGCTCTACCCTGCTCAAACGCTTTTGTTTCTACTTTTCATAATTTTATGCCCGACTTCTTCGGCATGAAATATATCTCAAAATATAATATATATGATTATTTCTCTACACAACGAAGCTAAACACAAAACACCGCTGTGTAAATGCAGGAGAAAGTCAAAAACGTGAGAACAAAAGGGATGAATACATTTCTGATCGCATGAATAGCACTGCATTTATTAAGTTTGCATCAAATCTTTCTGGAAAATACTGCCACGAAATGTATCCAAATAAATCACTACCATATACAAGAATCTAAAATAGTAAATTTGAAACAAGAAAAAAGAATGATATTATCCACGGAACTTGCTCCATTTCTGTCATATATTATTATTTCCTTCCTCGCATTCAATAAACACTTTTCTTTACACTTCGACACACCCCTGACTCAGAGATAAAAAATCTCCGGTTTGCAGTTTGGATGAGTGTGCGTAGAAACTTCATTGAACAAAAAAGGAAGGAGAAAAGATTCAACAAACACTCCAATGTAAGAAAGTAGACCTCATCTTATTTATTCATCTGAACGGTACATGAGAGTTAAAAGGCTGAAATATCTACTTTATCAAAACCCTCCTAGAGTTGCCCTTTCGTTCAGGTTATTCCTGACATTTCATCAACCCATAAATCATCGTGGTTCTGTATTAGCCCACTCCAACGAACACCATACGCACTTCAACTTCAATATAGACCTCTTTAGTGGACAGTGAAGTGTTGACTTGGAGAGCAATATTTCAGCATCAAAATTTTGACACTCAAGTGTATATGCTGCTCCGTTTTAAATTTAATTAAGCTTGGTTATGAGAATATTATCTCTTTCAAATCCATATTTCAGCAGGAAGTTAATGTCAGTGTATTTCGTGAAATCAGATGAACATATATAGAATATAAAAGCATGTTATACAAACAATTTCGTAAAAACTTCTATTTTTGTGGCGAGAAGAAATGTGTTAAATTAAGTATTATTTGGGAACAAATCGATCAAGTAAAGATGCACGAAAATCAAACAAAAACTAACACTAAATATTAATTACATTGCGTGTTAAATTATCAAATAAAGAAACAAGTATGCATGCAAGCCCTTCCAAATTCCTGGATATTTTGTTAGTTGAGATTGCCAGAAAATACAAAAAAGTTATTTAAAAACGCAAATATAACTTTGTATTCCTGAATAGTTCAGTTTGGTAAGCTTTTCCTTAAGCCTAAGCAAAAATTTATTTTTTAATCTAACAGATGAGTTGCGCCCGAACGTGTTAGCATTGAACATTTATTGAACCCTACCGAAAGTTAATCTCATTGTAACATCAGGTTCAATGTGAGTCTCTAGCGCTTAAAGCGTGTTCTATGCCTTTAGGTTTGCATATCAAAATCACAGATTTTCGTTCTTTTCCTAACAGCTAACGTGAACTTAAACATCAAATCAGAAATAAAAAAGATAATCCCTGGTGAATTAGACCTCCAACAGTATACATCCCAAATCAAACCAATGAAAATAAAATTCTATGCAACTTGGAGAGAGATAACATTTGATATTTTTTTAATATTTCAATGCACACCAAAAAAAGAATAAATAACTATTTTTTATCTCTTCATGGATTCAGATTTTTCCTGGCGTTTACTCATACCTCTATTACATAGTGAACCATGAAAGAAGATCTGAGATATACTGCGGAAAGCAACTGTCGATAGAAGCCGTCCATCATGTCTTGAATAAAATACGGCATCAGCACATCTCCATTTCCCTTCATACCTTCCGCACTGGAGAGCTATGCTTTCCAGAACGATATGCATTAGTATCAAGGAAGAACACAAGACTTAATTCCAATAACCGGGGCGAATTGCGAATAACGTTTCCCGAAAGTGGGGCGAATGTTTGATGTCCCGACGGAGTGACTAAAGCTGAATATGAAGGTCTTCTGAGATCAGATGAGTCACGATTCACTGTATAAGCAGTTAATTGTCTTTAAGATGCTGATAACACTTGTGTTTTAGAATGCGGATATATGAAAGTGGATTATTGAAGCATATTGAGTAAAATGCTTCGACATCAGATGTGGAGTGAGCAGTAAAGGAATTTGTATAACTTTACGGGAA
>BGPR01007400.1:31062-50814 GCA_013235015.1 Araneus ventricosus | reverse complement strand
GATGTGGAGTGAGCAGTAAAGGAATTTGTATAACTTTACGGGAAGTGTTGTTCAAAAGTGCATTGAATATTATTATTAGTTCATGTTACACTTATTAGGCTGTTTTAGAATGAGGATATATGAAAGTGGATTATTGAAGCATATTGAGTAAAATGCTTCGACATCAGATGTGGAGTGAGCAGTAAAGGAATTTGTATAACTTTACGGGAACTGTTGTTCAAAAGTGCATTGAATATTATTATAGTTCACGTTACACTTAATGGGCATTGCATTATTTTCAGGGAGTAATTTTATTATTTAATTTATTATGCGAGAAACTCATATCATACATCCAAGTTTGCGTTAAGCATTGTTAGTTAATACTGAAAGATAATAGAGTGTGCCCTAAAGTCATTTCGAATGTCGACAACTAGAGTCAAAGAAATAGAATCTATGTTTATTAACGTGGTCTTTCCATAAACCAACTGGCATTGCCTTATAGCCGGCAAAGTAAAGAATTAGTACACCGATCTCCATAACTGTACGAGAAACTGGAAAATTGTCGGGTGCGACGTTGTAAAGCAGCATTCATTCAAAACGAAAAGACGCTTTGTATGCATAAATGGTAAGAAAAGAAGGAATGAATTGTAAGAGTACAATGCCCATTTGTTTGTTTTCCGTTTCCAACATTGTTAATCATAAAACGAATCAGAATTTGCAACTATTTGTCTATATGGCAATCATATCTTGGATTTTAGTTCTTGGAGTTCCAAAACACTATTATATGATATTATACCGAAGTGCGACTTTCAAGGTACTATACATACTATAGAGTATAAAATTTTATCAGCAAAATTCCTAAATATTGATCTGCAACTTTTAAGAATTTTGGAATTTTGTATAGCTATCGCAATCGATCAATAATTTCAGAGAAACACGATAGAAAATTAAAACAAATTATTGATTATAATTAGTTCTAAAAAATATCCCCTTCATATTAAATTCATCATCCCCTTCATTTTATTTTCTCAAAAACGGAACATTCAGACTCCATTTATGACTACTCAGTAAGAATAACCTTTCTATTTCATGTATTCCTATATCAAAATTCCAATCTCCACAAATCAAGACATTGAGTCAAGAATATTCATAGAAATTCTCCTATCCGAAAGCAGTCTTCATACTATAACGATTTTTAAATGGATATTTGCAGAACAGTTCGAACAAGATTATATGATATTTCTCTGTAATGCTACTAGAAACTTGAACTAAAGCCTAAGATATCGAAATTAAATGTGCCCATGGCTCCTCTGCTTCTGAATACGCTTATAGTTTAGCTAACAATATAATATAGTAAGGACAACCTATTAAAATTATGAGAATGTCTTAGGGTTACTACTTCTAGCGCTTATGCATTAACCAAAACGCGGGGAATGATTTTATTGAGGTAAGATATTTTCATAAGCGATATGCAAAGCTGCTAAGAATTACTGGAATAAAGGAAATTCGTAAAAATGATATTTGACGTCTGAAAGTTTCTGTAACTAAAACTATTCATAAATTAAAATAAAGGTTAACTCACTTACAAAAAGGTCAAAGGTCTAACTCACTTACGAACATCGCATCTTAAGAAGCAAATTTCCTGAAAAGAAGAATTGTAAAAATGTCCTAAGTAGATATAGGGTTAGTATCAAAAAAACCGGATGAATTTTCGGATGCCGGAGTTTTAAGGTATGCACTCATGAATAATGTGAAAAACAATAGTCCAACTCTCAGAATTACGACTACAGTGACATTTCGTCTATTAAAGTGACTTCCAATGGTACCGATTGCTTTCTTTTATTGAAATGTGATCTCCTCAGTGCAAAAATATAAATAATCTTGGAGTGGTACTTGCAGCACGAAAAATGCCGACTTTAACACCACTGCTTGCTCCTGCACCTAGATTTGTGAAGATTGCCAATCAGTGCTAGACACAGACTAAGAAGAAGGTGAAAATGAACAAGAGCAACTGAGATGCGACAGAAAAGCAAAATGTCTTATTGTGTTCTACAAATGTTCCACGTGTCCACCTTCACACACGTTAGCATGCAAATGGTGGATAGCAGGTGCCATGACAATATGAACTTCTGAACCTCACTTCAAACAAAATCTTTCTAATAGGCAGTTTGCGGCTTGAATGCGTACACACATTATTTTTCATAATTTTAAGTTCCCACACAGCCAGAAATCCATTAGAGTGAGATGGGGCGAACTTGATATCCATGAAAATTAAAAGGAAGGAGGAGGGATATTTCTGTCACCAAATTTTTGTGTTAAGAAACGTTTGGCAAAACCTACCTCTACATACAAACACATGTCAAGAAGTACCATTTTGCAACCATACGACGTCAGATTGATAATTTCGCTGTTGCAATGCAGGAATTATATAATTTGTCAACATTGCTTCATGGCGACCACTCGTTAAAGTACATATTCTTTAACGTTCGGCAACAACCTCTTCAAAAAAGTGAGTGTGGAGGATGAAGATACCGCAACACAGTCAATTTTGCTTCGTGTAATGGAAGAGAGACCACATCATGGGGACTTTGTCTGACCGACGCACGCAGTTCTCCGAATTAACGTTACCAGTCCACGAGAAATGTGTATTGTCCTTCCATAGAACGCTGGAAGACCAGCTTGTTATCACCGTCAAACCGAATAAAGAACTAATTATCAAAACCTTACCGTATTTGGTTATCACCTGCCTACAGCAACTCGATGCGCTTGAATAGATATGAAGACATGTGGAGGACAAAGCGCAGAATCTTGTGGACCGTGGAATTGGGCAACAAACGACTTTCTCTTATGCTCTTTTTTACTTCTGAAACAATCTTGGTGGGAACGGAACACGCAAAAAAACTTTTATTCAATAATAATTTCAAGCGCAATCAACACTCATCTTTCCACAAAATTTAAAACACTATTTTTTTGCTCTATGTAATATCAAAACGGATGGAACTTGAGCTTTAAAGCCATGTTATTTCTCTTTAATTGAAAATAAAATTTTGTTTCCGTTCCCTACATTTTCTTTGTAATTTGAGGCAGACTGGCATTTTCTTGGTACCCAGCTTTTATAAAGCTAGTTCTGAAACAAACAAAAGAGTCAGAAGCAAAGCAGCTCAAAAAATGAAAGTTGAGAGACATTGTTTGTGGAAGAAAAAATAATTTCTTTGTTCTAGCTTGAACACTTCTCTTGCAAAATAGCATCTAAGCCTTTATATTCTACTAGATTTTTAGCGCCTACCAGGACTAGTAATTTCTCTTCAGATTAATCAAGTAAAACACAAAATGTCACTGGAGACAATTTAATACAGTTTTGTATTAACTACATACAAAAAAGAAGCGTCGTAATGAGTGAAGGAAATTGCTTTCAAAATTTGGAAAAAATTTTTGAAACGCCTGAAAAAAATTACCTTTTTCTACCAGACTCGAAAAGACTGCAAAAAACTGCCATTTTGTTTTCCGGAATGAAAATTCTTAAAATATTTTTCTCTCTAGCGTTTGTACCAAATGTTACTTTCTACAGTTTTAAAATTTTTGCTTTATCATCGATGGAGTTAAAAATGAATGAATCAGAATTGCTTAGGGAAGATTAAAAAAGATTTAATTTCTAAAAATATACATTTGCGGAAATTATTTGATGATTTACGATAGTTAATCTTTCACAGATACATTAAAAATTCTTTTTTTAGATAATTATGTGTCAAATTTCTCTTTTTTGTTCATCATTATACATCGAGATTTTATACGGAAACAACACCATTAAATTCTTTCCAAAAGACCCTCAGTGCATGTTTTTTAGGTTTGCTGGAAAGTTAAAATTAATGGATTGGGGTTTTTATTATTAAAATTCTTTCACTAATTTTTAGTTTCAGTGTGGAAATTCTGTCATTAATATTAAATTAAATTCTGTTATTTTTAAGTTTCCTGTCGAAGCCATCTGCTTTTGATATGAGTATTTGGAGTGCTCTGCTGAATTTCATGTGTAATGTAGATCAGTGTTTCTCAACCTCTCAGTATTTGCGACCCAATTTTCAATCATAAATTTCAAAACGACCCCCCTCTCAAACAATAACACTATATTTTTAATTAGTAGCAATGTATTTTTAATTTAGTACTGATAAGTTAATTATTAAATACATTGTGCAGTATTGATACAATCCTATTTATAAGTGTATTATATCAGTATAAATGTGTATTTTATTTTTTGTTTATATCATAATGTATTTTGTTTCAGTTTCCTTTCAGTAAATTAATCAAATTTTTTAATAATATTTTCTTTTTGATATGCTCGTGCCCCCATTTAGTTTTATCACGCCACCCTAGGGGGCGCGTCCCACAGGTCGAGAATTGCTGATGTAGAGAAATACTTGGTTCTCATTGGTTGAATTAATATAATGGATTAATTCTCATTTTTTGAACATCATGTCAATTGTTAGAAAAGGATCTTGCAGTTTTTAAAATTGACCAGTTCAAAATGACGATATCATAATAAGACATTCAATCACTATACTTACGCATAGTGATGCGTAAGTATAGTGATCGGTGCTGGTGAGCGTGTAATCTTTCTCGATTAAAAAAAATTTCTCGACTTTTATTTGCCAAAACAGTAACAATTGCTATCAGCCAACGAAATTGTATTGAAATATTATAAACTAGTATGATTTTCTGTAATTATTTTCATTCATTTGTATCGATAAATTGAAATTTGCCAATCACCTGTGCCACCTCAGGCAGACAGTTTTAGAAACTCTGCAAACGATTAAAGAGAACATCGCTTTTCATCTGTATCGTGTTAATCGAAACAATTGACTGCCTTTTTGCATCAAGATAGCGAAGAAACTTTCCCTAACTCTTGCATCTGCTGCGATATATTTCTGCTCTATGTCTTCGCTCTCTATTTGTTTGACATTTTCTAATCAAAATTATGTGCACTTCTAGATATGTTCCAATTTTGCCTCAATAGATTTTATTTTTCGTTTTTTGAGTATTTTTAGGCAAATGTAAATTTCTTTAAAACAGCATTTAAAGGTTAACAACAGAAATATTCAAAATTAAGTCGATTTACAGTTTCAAAAATATGTTTAAAGAAAATTACAAGGAAGATAAAATATTTTACTATCAGGAAAATTTAACATATTAGCTTTTACCCAAGCAATCGATTAAACCATAAAATAGCAGAGTTGAAACCCTCTTTCAATTCAAAGAACACAATTCTTACAAATTTTTAAGTAGTGAATGCAAACGACTTCTACAGATTAAAACTGTTCGCTAAAACATAATTGCTAAATAAAAGATAGAAGTATCTACCTTGTCTAAAAATATGTTCAACCATATTTTTTATATATTTTATGCTATTATTTATTGGTAATAAGTTAAACCTGCCGAAACATATTGTCAATCGCTTGGCATATTTAAATCGACAGCCATTGTGAAAACACAAGATCGCGTTGTTTGAATATCATCCGAAAATTGATAGTCGCTTAGGGAAATTTTGCCTCTATCTCTTTCGTCTCCAAAAATCTAATCATCGCCTGTTCTCATTTACTTAACTCAATCCGCAGTTTCCTAAACAATAAAGAGCTTACTAAGAAATTAGAAGACGTTGCTCCCATACGAGATTTCAATTATAAATTTATTGAATTCTGGTATAAAGAGATTTTCTACTTACCAGGAAGATGAACTGATGTTACTAGTAGACATGTTAGCGATAAATAAGTTTCATTTATAAAAAGATTTCTGTTTGAATACTTTGAGAAGTTCTTATGCTTATTCGTGAACAATATACTGCAAACTTAATTAAATCTAAATCACTAAGAAGGATTGATTTCAAATTAATAAAAATAATATATATATTCATCAAAGATGTCTTTACAAAAATATATAGAATATTTTGAGATAGTTCATGGGAGCACTATTGCAGAAAAAAGTTATTAATATATTATTCAATGAAATTATAATATTATTACAATAGATCTTTAAAAAGTAAGAAAAATAGACCCTTAATATAGCAATGTATTAATATAAAAGAAACAAATAACGGCTAATTTTAAAACATTTGTGATCAAAGACTTCATTTATGCTGGCTAAACGTGTGAAATATATTTTGCAATTTTCTCTCATTTCTCATTATTCGAGTCTAATTTTTTCGCCAAGGGATCCATTTTACTTATCATTTATTACAGTTTCTGTACAATTTCGTAAGATGGAGATCCATTAATTATTTTTATCTTCCTTTACAAACCTAACAAAGCGTATTACTACAAAATAGTTATTGCATACACTTAATCTATATATTAATAAATTCGTCTATATCCTTATGCATACATTTAGCTTCAATCAAAGGAAATTTGGACAGTTTGCAAAGCAAAATTCTTTTATATAAATGCAAAACATTAAAGAAAAGTTATAAAAATTCCTTTCACTCTCAAAATAATGAGATAAATTTCTTTGACTGGTATTTAGTACCATACATTTAGTTTATAGTAAATGCAATAAATATTGTTACTTTTCTAACTATAATCGCATGAATCAAATTGCTTTTGCTACGTTTACACAGATATTTAAGGGAAGCTGGCACTCAAAAATTTTTTTTCGACAATTTTGATCAAACTTATTTAATTTTGTAGTATATAGACGTAAAATGTAATTAAATTTCTAAAATATTTCTCGCTTTAAAAAGTTACAAATTTAAAATTTTTAAATTTTTTTTTAAAAATTAAGTCTTTTTTTTAAAATGCTTCTTCTCATACAATTTTTAATATTTTTCCCCAAATTTTTTAAAGGGACATCTCAATGTACTTAATAGAAATAGGGATCGGAGTTTTGATATCTACATTAGTTTCTGAGAAAAAAAATTCAAAATTCTATACAAAATTTTGGAAAATACCAGATTTTTTTAATTTGTACATTTTAAAAAAATTTCTAATCAAAATTATTAAAACTCCATCCCTAATTCTCTTAAGCATGCATTTTTGAGTGACCAGAAAAAATTGCAAGTAATTACAATAAAAAGATATTGAGTTTCATCATTTTGTAGCAGACAAAATTTTGGAAAAAAGAAAACTGAGAAAAACATCTTTACAGATCTCAACACAATAAAATTGTAATAAAAACAACTTATTTCAAGCTAGTTTTTTTTCAGAGCAATAACCTGACATTTGCAAGTCCTAAGGTATCAATTTTCAAGCTAGTTTTTTTTCAGAGCAATAACCTGACATTTGCAAGTCCTAAGGTATCAATTTTATTAATATATATTATTACCATAATTATTACTTGGCATCATCATTTATAGGTATAATTACAAAAATTTAAAAACAAATGAGAAAAATGTAACTTTTTTCAAATTTTTTTAGTCAAAATATTTAATAAATGATCTGCAGTACTATTTATCAAATATCTCTTATAAGATAGCAAAAATTTAAAACCGTTTTATTGAAATTTTATTGACGGTGAGAAATTCAAACAAAACGAGAAGCGAAAGCTGTGATGATGATGCTTAATGAATAATAAGAAGCGAAAACAGTAAAGCAAAAGAATAAACCGTTACTGTTTGAAACAACTATCTTGCTTTGCTTTCATGGAAAAAATTAGGTGGCTTTGCAACTTGCACGTGAAATATCCATGATTTAAACAATGGAAGTGGCCGTGGCACGTGATAACGTGTTAGACAAAATAACTTTATATCTCACTAAATATTTGTCTGATTGATTTGAAACTTTCAGTTTATTAAGTCAAAGGTTCAAGGATAATTTTCCACTCAAAATTAGAAAATCGATATTTTCATGGATTTTCCGAAATTCTTAGGGTGCCAAGTCTTAAGACTCTACCTACGATAAATCATAAGATGTTTTCCATCGTATAATATTGACTGCACGGCAGAACAAAAATTTATTTTGCTTTCATTCCGACATCTTGCATCGGCCTCTTTTCATGAACAACATGTATAAAATTTTCAAATGTCTTTTTTATAGCATGAAACGTATTACATAAAACATCAAATACTTGAACACTGTTAAATGTTTTCATTACTTAACTCTATTATCACTATCCCGCCTCAAACCGCCCCATTCGACAGAGGCCGGACTCAGGCGGTTTCGGGCGTCTGAGTGAACTTTACGAGAGAAAAGTGGTTCCTTTCTTTGTTGACAATTGATCGCCCAAACTTGTGGGTCGTCCTCCTAGAATTTCTGTAAAGAAAGGAAAGATTTCATTCTGTTTTCGTGAACGAAAATTTGCTTCAGTTTTTGAGGTATTGGAATTCTCACCCTAGCCGGGTTCAGAGAGTTAATGGCGGCACTGTGTCGGAATGAGTTGTACAGAAACAACCACTAATTCTTCTATCTTTTGTAAAATATCGCATTATGTAATGGAAGACTTTTCAAGGAACCTTATTAAAATTACGTCTCTTAAACCATTAACTATTATGTCAAGAATGAATATATCCCTTTTGGGATTTCATGAAAATATTCTCTTGAAACTCCTCCAACAAATCATTAATACCTTGTAAAAAATGTAAATATTGGTTTTGGGTGTGATTATTAATGATTAAATTATGCGCTGAACTTGTTCTAATTCCCGTCATACCTTATTATTTCCTCTCAACAATGAAAGAGAGTAGATCTGCGATTATTTACTGACGCTAAAGGGTACAGGAGAGAATTAAAAGACTGAGCTCTCAGCTTCATCAAAGCCCCTTCTGAAGCTACACCGTCGCTAAAGGCAATTCCTCACGTTCCATCAACCTATTAATCATCGTGGCCCTGTATTAGTCCACACCAACGAAAACCATACGCACTTCAATTTAGTCCTCTGTAGTGAAGTGTGAAGTAATGACTGGGAGAGTAATGTTTTAGTGTCGAAGTTTCGTCAGCTAAATGCATATGTTACCTCTTTTAAATTTAATTAAGCTTCTTTAAGGGAATATTAACTCTTTCAAAAGAGACTTTTAAGACCATATTACAGCAGGAAGCTCACTTTAGTGTGTTTGGTAATTTTTCGGCGCCGTAGGGGGTAGCTTGTGCTCGATTGTACTGAACGCTAATGCTAAATTTTTAAGGAGGAAATCGGGCAAACACACATGGAATACAAACATATATTATACATAGATCTTCTCAAAAACTTTCATTTTGAGATGAGATAAAATATGATAGATTAATTTTTTATTTGGAGGAAGGTCCTCCTCTATCTGAAAAGCATGCATCAGAACCAAAGAGGTGATAAAATTAAACATTAATGTAGTACAAAGTAAAATAAAAAACAAATAAGCATATTGTTTAGCAAAAGATCCGCGCTTCTGCGCATGCGCCGGGCGGAGTTATTTTCATCAAATTAGGGGGGAAGTGCAGAATGGAAGGGTGATGTTTACATTTCACTGAGCGTGATCTAACAAAGAACTTCGGAAATGCGCTAATATGACTAATTGCCTGGCACCCCTTGCCGGTGTAAAATCGTCCAAAAGTGGTAATCTCGGAATCCGTTGCTGAACAGTAAATGAAAAGTATTGTCACCTATTTAGTGTTTGAGACCAAATTTTCAGCATCAGTTTTACTAGCACACATTTTGAAGTGAATTCTGAATCTTCAAACTTTAATATCAAAATTCCTTTTGTTTTGTTTGCATTTTGAAGGATTACATTTTTCTTTCTATGTAATAAGATCGCATCTTCCATATTTTTTTATTTAAATACATAAGATTTGAGTTCTTATTGTTCTTTCATACTCAAAAACACAAATGCGGTTCTAAATGAGCATTGGTTAAGTAAAATGTTGTTAATTCTAAAAAGCAATCCAAAATTTCTAAACGCAATTTGAACTCTAAACCATAGTTAACAGTGAATTTTATAGAAGAAACACACTAAGAAAAACTTTGATTAAAAAAAACCGCTTTAGTATCCAAATGCAAAACTCGATAACAAAATGTGTGTAAATATATAACAAATGCGAGCATGATCATGCGTTTAACAATGTAAAACATAAAAAAAACATGTGTTTGTAAGATTCTTAACCATATTTTATGGGAATCCAAATTGTCGTATTGAAAGTTAGAATAAAAAATTATCTAAAAATCCCTTCAGTAAAAAGTGATTAGATACAGTAATGAATGTAATTGCAAGTGAAAGCTCTATCATACATATAAAAAAGAGATTACTTTTCGATATATTATGGCAAGCACTCTTTAGTGGATATGACGATTCATAATCATACAAACATGATTAAATTAGGCTGAGCAGCGATTCAAAGAGCCTGAAAAAAAATTTGCAAATCACCATTTCTTCGCAAATATTAGCATAATATGAACACTTGTTCATAATATGCTAATTTTGTCCATACTATGCTAATATTGTTCATACTATGCTAATATTGTTCATACTATGCTAATATGAACATTAACGAAGAAATGGTGGCTTTTAAACGTTTTTTCAACTCCGTGAGTCACTGTTCAGCCTAATTTGATCATTAAAGACACACACATGAAAGATTCAGTAAACAAATCGAAGCTAGAATTAACGAAATTTTTCACCGGCTCTCTTTAACATATTATCATATGTTTTCATGCGTCAAAAAACTTAAAGGCCTTCGTTAAAAATTAAAATAGTTTGATATACTTCTAGATAACATTAGAACTTTGATAATTACATTCTATATCCAAATTAACAGAGAAAATTTCGATCCTCATCATTTTAACCAAATGCAGATCAACTTCTACTTCGATGCTTAACATTTTACTTCTAATTAACGTTATTAATAATCATTAAAATATTTACAATGATTTATGCAGGAAAATCGCAGCTGAGATGATTTTCCTTACATTTTTATACGTAAGAATTTTTGTGGACAAAATCTAAATCACTTAAACACAAGACAGATGCAAGCACAATAAAAATGGCTAATATAATTGTATCTGGTGTATAAAACATATTCTATGTCTTTTGGTTCACGAATCAAAAACCTGTATCCTCGTTCTTTTCATAACATTATTAAAGTAAATTGAAATGTCATAGGTTTGGTGGAGTTTACTGGCGCAAAAACCATTTTTGATTATGCTGCGCCAAACATATGGTCTACGATAAAATCCTAGTATAGGAGTTCAGTTAAAAACAGTGTCATACTGTATGAGGTGTCAATATATGAAGTCTATAAAAAGCTTGCAACAAGGAAAAATTGACCTAAAAACATGGTAAAAAATTTAAATCAAAGAGTAAAAACCAATCGTTCTTAAAAAAGTAAAAAGTTGTGGATGAGGATCTTCGTGAAGGATGTCTCTAAGAGTGATACAGGATGAGTGGAAACAGCGGATGCGTTGAAGATTAAATTGCTGACATTCAATAAGAATGTGGAGAACAGTCATTTGGCATTGGCATGCTGTACAGAGAGGTGCGGGTTCCCCCAATAACAGATGCCTATGCGTGAAGCGAGTGTGTCCTATTCTTAATCTGGTAAGAACTGTGTCGAGCTTTCTGATAGGTAAATAAGAAGGTAAGATAGGTTCTGAAATGTCATAATATAGGTGAATAGAAAACTGCTCATGAAATTAGACCTCCAAAGTCCAAATAGAACAATGGAAATAAAATACCATGCAACTTGTAAAAAGAACCACTGGATATTTTTAATATCCGATACAAATTGAAGAACGAAAATTCACTGTTTTTATCTTAATGGAGTCATTTTTTCCCTGCATTTACTCATGCCTCTATTAGAAAGTGAACCACAGGCGAAAAACTGCGGCATAAACAGCATTTGAGAATTGCATCTGTCGATAACTACAGTACATCGTCATCTCTTAAATAAAGTATGACATCAGCTATCTCCATTTCCTTCACATTTGTTTCACACTGGAGAGTTGTGCCTTCCAAAGCGACATGCATTTGCACCAAGGGAAAACACAAGCCTTAATTGCGAATAACTGGAACTTGAACGTTTACCGGAAATAGGGCGAATATTAAATGCCCCACTAAAGTGGTGAGAGTTTAATGTGAAGGTCTTCTGAGAATACGATGAGTCCCGATAAACCGTTGTAAACAATTAATTGTGTCTAAGATGTTGATAGCGCTCCTGTTTTAAAATGCCGATATGTGAAAGCGGAGTATTGAAGCGTATTGAGTAAAATGCTTTGATTTCAGATGTGGAATGAGGTTATGAATGATTTAAGAGGAAGTGTTTCGTTATGGGAAATGTTGTTCTGAATATTTGCTGAAGTGATTTGAATATTATACTTGTTTCGCATTACACTTGTAGAGTAATTTCATGCATCACGAATGCGAATATAATTCAGTTGATTTCAGCGAAAATCTTTCAAGTAAACTCTAAGTTTAATTTTATTAAAGTGCTGCAGATGATTGAGTTTATTACTTTCTGTCGTTTATCGAGACATTGATTCACATAAGATTTAGAAGCTCATTTTTAAAGCACACAAAACATTAAAATTTAGCAATACAGAAGTAGTACCAATAAATAATATAAAATTATTTTCGTGTTTGTAAAAGATTTTCAACTCTATAACGCTATGCAAAACTATAGATTTAATATAATATCAAAAATTAATAAATTTGATAGAAATTAAGAAACAAAAAGGTGCATCTAAATATTTGTCACATTTTTTGACACATTTGGTTTTAAATTGTCTGCGAGACTTAAAATATTTATACCCAGTTTATACAATGCATATGATTAATCGCCTTTGCCGACCAGCTGGTTAGACCCCTAAGATGGAGTAATAAAGCAGTTAAATTCAGGAAATAAAAACTTTGTAAGGTGTTTAAAATAAAGAGAGATAAATAAAAATTATAATATATATATATATATATCAAAACAAATTTAGAAACAAAAGACATATATATATATATTGTTGCAAAAGGTCTCTCTGTGGTGTATGATGTAAACAGTCCAACACGCAGGATAATGGAGAATGAAGGTTTATTTACAAATATGCAGGAAAACACGTAGCACGGGTACAGGAAACAATAGTCCTTGCACAGATTACCAATGTAAATAGACAACAATTCACAGGTAATGACAGCTCAGCACTTTGATATCTAACAACACAAACAGTCAGCAAATAACTAGTAACGACAATAACAGCTCAGCTCACCAGCTGATTAGCTCACACAGCGGATAGAACTCCGAAGACGTTCACGCTTCAAAGCGAAGTAACCAGTCGATCAAAGACGCTGCTCTGGTCTAGGCGCCGTCCTTAAATATTCTCTCCGACAGGCCGTGACGTCACATGGTGTTTTCTCGTGTATTCCCTTTCCTAGTAGAAATATCGAGAAAAGGGTTGCTTTTTCGGGAATCATCTATTTGTCGCCAAGGTCAGGAGTGCCATAACAGACGCTGAGGTCACTCCATGCTTAACCTTGTAAAACTCTCTTCCCAACCATAAGACTTGCATTGCTGGGAAGCGGCTTTCCATGTTTGTAACAATATATAAGTCATTATTAATTAAATACGTACAAAGAAATGACTTAAAATTTAAATTACTGAACCAAATAAATCGTTATTTTTGAAGAAAAAAGATTTAACTTAAAAGATTTAGAATATTGACTGCTATAAAAACTAAGTAAAAGGTTAAAGAAAGAAAACCAAATGAAATTTTAAATTATTTCAAATGCATAACAGGCTTCAAAACACAAAGTCCGACATCATTATTTATTGTGAAATTCATCTTTATCGAAACTCAATCAGGAAATAGAGATCAGTTTTTCAGCTTCAGGTATAACATTTCGAATTTTGAAGTTGCATTATGGAACTAGCTCCTTAAGTACACATTTGAGCTTCTTCATTATACTCGTCGATTGTAAGTGTAAGTACCGTGGACACTTTAAAATTTTCATATTTTTTCGAATATCTCCCGAAAATCTGCATGAAATTTCTTAGAATTTCGAACATGCAACGGCTTGAACTCACATTTTACAGTGGAGATTTGGTCACGAGAGCACTTAGGGGACCTAATAAAAGACAAACAAAATACCGACTCATATCGTTTCAAAGAAATCTGATAAAGTGGTGAAACTTTCACGAATGCTTATGTTTGATATGCATAATATTTGCATGCAATTTCGTAAATTTTTCATAAATAGTTGGGAAGACATAAAGGTTTTCTTAAAAATTCCCATATTTTCCCTCATGTTTTTTTCTTATAACATGCATAGTTTCCCACTAAATTATACGAAACTTGCAGAATACTTGACAATATGTGAAAGAAGCATTGTATTAAAATTTGAATTAAAAAATTGAATATTACTGGAAATATAAGAATTTGTAGTAAATAATTTTTTATTGCGCATATGCGATATGTAGCGTAATTTTTTTCATAACTTCAGAACTAGATATATAGGGCAACTTATACAAATATTCCAGTTTAATACCATGAGTATTCAGAGAGATATCGACATTGCAACTTGGTGAATTTCAGTACACTCTAAGAGAGGCTTAATGATGAGGGTTCTTGTACAAACTCATATTTTTTAAACTTGAAATTTCGAATAGTAATCGTCGGACTGTAATTTAAATTATGTATTTAACTTATACATGAGTATTAAAGATATTCAACTTTCATAAAAATCAATATTACAGTTAAAAATACAAAGCATAAAATAAATTATATAGAATTTTCATTTATTTTAATTTTTATTAATTTGAGATATGCACTCATATTCGAGACTGTACCACGTATTACATAAAAGAAAATATAATTGGAAGCAAATGCAAAAATGAAAGATGACACTAAAAAGGTAAAACAAGTAATTTTTTGTGAGAAAAGTAAAAAAAAAAAAATTGTAGATGTTCTGTTTATCAAAACTAATGAAATAATTCTCTTATTATGGAACAGATTTTGAGTCCACTAGTTGCCACTCATTATTCTCAAATATATAAATACATCATAAAACTGCAATTTTTTTAGTTTTATAGCTAGAGAAAGTGTCTGCGATGCACCATAGGATTATATTCAGAAAATTATAGCAATTTACTGATTGTAAATATTTTTAAGAAAACTTCCTTTGCATTTTAAAAAACATTAATTCTTCTTTGCCATGTTTAACTCAGAAGACTTCAAGATATTATGAGGTTAAATAGCAATAAGTTATAAAATAATTATAATAAGTTTAATACAACTTTTAGCAATAACCGAGACCAAAAGACTAAAACAAGAATAATATGCCATTTTATGTTTTCAAACGTTTCACGATACTTGTTATAACGGCAACTTAATGCATTCTATTTTCTCCAAATGAAACAGAGAGACTCTGTCTATGACTAATCATTATGAAACAACCTCTCTATCCATGCATTCGTATATTAAAATTTTAATCTCGACAAATCAAGTCCTTGAGTCAAGAATACTCATTGAAATTCTACAAAATGGAAATAGTGCTTGAACAGAATCGTTTCGAAGCGGATATTAACTGGACAGTTCGAACAGGATTAAACTATCTTTCGCTGTAATGCTACTAGAAACGGAAGCTACATCTGGAGATATTAAAATTAAACATTTCCTTAGCTACCATGTTTTTGAATAAATATTCTGTTTATCTAGCCGTGGAAAGGGATATGGACAACCTTTTAAAATATAAGTATGGATTAAGGTTATTATTTCTTTTATACAATAGCAAAAATTCAGGGAATACCCTTTAAAATCTTTCAAAATATATTTGCAATTATTTTGTTAGCTGCCAAGAATAACTGCAGTCAGGGGTGGCACCAGAGGGGGGACCGGGGCAGCCAGGGGCCCCCTGTCGGGGAAGCTGTGCCCTCCCCCATCGGGGAAAATATTTGTACTGGGTATTCAACTGTAGTTGATAAATAATAATCTGGCGAAAATTTGAGACCAATTTCATTATACTCGTCCCCCCATACAGCAGGTCGTGCGCCCCTTCGGGCAAACTCTAGCGGCATTCCTGACTGTAGTAAAGGAAATTAATAAAATTAAGATTTGTCACCTGAAGGTTTCTTTAACTTAATCTGCTTATTTGGCAAAGGAAGAGGCTTTGTCGTTTGTAGGTAACGTACTTTTAAAAGCAAATTTTCTTGAAAGAATGAATTGCAAAATAAATGAAATGCCTAATAAATAGAATACGAATAGTAGATAATAGATACGAATACTTGATCTAGTTTACGTGAATTCGACAAACTCTTGAAGAAGACCTGTATGTGGGTGCATGAAAATGGAAAGATCTGTGCAGTGCGCACAAACGCTTGCGAGTGTATCTTACTGAAATACAAACCAGAATCGCATTGATGGCAGAATTCTGTCATCATCTTGAGTTTGTATTCAGTGAATGCGAGAAATAAATACAGTTCATGAACCACAAGAGTTTTAAATTAATAATAAAATTACTAATAATATAATAATTAATTAATAATAAAAAGTACATTTGCGAAATATACAGAGGGCACATGAGGTGTTCGAAGTTGACCCAAGTATTGCAACACAGGCCTAACATCATTGACACTTGAAATTCAGCACACGAACATTCTAGGAGATTCCCGGAATATCTTGGAAAGACTTGGCCACGACAGCTCATGGGTACGTGAAAAAGATATTCACAGAATTGTCCACGAAGTATTTCGCACCGAAGTTGACTCCATCTTAGGTCAACATAGAAAAAGCAATCATGGCAAGATAGGCTCAGTGCCTCTATATTAACCGTTGTTTAAATAACACTTTTAAACAGTGACGAACATCATGGATGAAATTTGTAGGGTTTAGTCACATTTTGAAGCAACACGAAGGTTATTTTGGGGCGGACTTCGAAATTTTGAACCTCGAACAGATGACGAGGGCGACACCTGAGTTGGCACCCCTCTCTAAACTCCCGCACCACACCAGCGGAAGGGTGTCTGGCCACTACGTATGACTTCATGTGAAACAGGCCCCAACTTTAGGAGAATCAGGTTTGGAACCTGGAACCCTCTTTTCCCCGAATCTATATCTCAAATTAACATTAATCGAGCCTCATTCAATTCAAAAATCAATCAATTCATCACAGGACATGGGCCCTTCGTGACCTATGTTCACAGGTTCGGTTTATGTTCACACAACTGTTGCGTTTGCGGTGATAAGGTGATCCAAACCAATACGCAACAGATTGCCCAGTGGCAAAACCCTCTGATTTCATGAAGCCTAGTGCTGAAAACCTATCGACGTGGTGTGAAAATATTTTCAAGACAAAAGATCCCTGGCACAAGCCATGAATGTTATGAAGATCCAACATGAATGAAGATATGATATCATCATTTATTAAGAAAGTCTTTTCTCGCTTCCACCAGCAATTATGGCATTAATTGCATACTTTTTCAGTTTACTTTATGTGTTTTTATTTATTTATTTACAATCCGCCCCGGCCCAGCCTACACAAAAGGGTGTAAGGCCTTCCACAGGCCGGAGGGGAAACATAAAACAAAAGAAATGAACTACATGAAAAAAGAATTTACAAAGAACCCCCAATATCGTTGATGTTTTAATTTGTCTCTCTTTTTTTGAACATCCTTACGCTGAGAGGGTTTTGTGTAGCCGTAAACCTTATATGACCGGTTCCCTCCAGGTGCATTAATAATAATAATAGACCTTACCACTAAGCCACCACAACCTCTGAAATTTGTAGAAACCCATTTGCTGAAACTTCCTTTTACAGAGCAGCAAATGTTGGACTTGTTTATCGAGATAAATGGAAAAATCTTCCTTCAGAAATATTCGGTAATTTCGTAAGTCCAGACGTTCTGGTAGGAGATGCTATTCAGTGGCCTTTGACGAAGTTGGTCCAAATATTTACCGATAGTGTGTTTTTTGCATGTGCATTTTCAAGCCCCATTTACAGCTTGAGGATGGTGTTTCCTAATTGAATACTTATACGATTCTGATTCATCTTTAAACACTCTTCCACACATATGTGAAAAGCACTTCCATACATGTACTTAAATCATGGAATATAAGTTATTAAACTAACACTTCAAAATTATTCCTGAATTTCGCTTTTTCGACTACTTCTTGATTTATGAATAGCCTCAAATTTTAATGCTCTCTTTTGGAAAACATTTGATAGAGAGGAACAAACGAATAGCATTAAAATAATGAAAAAACTAAAGGAATAATGCTAAATACGTACATAGAAGTTTTCAATTCAGTGTTCAAAGAATTTATTATGAAAATAAGTGTGTTATATGAAATCATATTCAATGAATAATGTTAAACTAAAGCATTCAAAAATATTCCTGCATTTCGCTTTCTCGAATACTTCTTGATTTATGAATAGCCTCGAATTTTAATACTCTCGTTTGGAAAACATTTGATAGAAAGGAACAAACGAAAAGCATTAAACAATGAATAAAACTGAAAGAGTAACGCTAAATACATTCACAGAAGACTTCAATTCAGTGTTCAAAGATTATTCATGGAACGCAGATTGGAAAACAAAATATTTTCTTTAAAAGGAACTGGAAAAGTCTATTACATTACTCGTAGAGTTTTACTTTCATGAAGTAAAAACAGGCGGAAGAGACATAAACTGTTAATTGTCTATTCCAAAGATATTATTCCAAATGAAAGATGGATTTATTTATAGGCATAGATGATGAATTTTAGAGTTAAATTCCTTTTGTATCCGAATAATTTAGAATATGTTGAGCAAACTCGATTTCTTTTTATGCGGAAGATTAAAAACTGAAATATTTTTCGATTTATTTGTGATGAATTATTTACTTCGTTCGAAATCGCCTTTTTATTTCAAAGAATTTCTTAATATTTCTCCCTAAAATGCTTTTTTAGTTCCAATTTTTAAAAATAATCCGTCTATTTTAGGAAAATGACTTTTTAAAAAAACCAGTCAGAAAATTGCTAAGACTGGGTATGGTCCGACGAGGAATTACGATGATTCTTTTCCCAAAACACATCCAACTATATTTTTAATTAATTATTTTAGTCTTTTATTATTTATAAATGATTTAATTTTAATGTAAAAGCAAAAAAAGCAGGTATGTGATTATAAGTGAAGCACCTTTCACATTTGGCGATTTTGTTCAAAATTTGATACAGATCCATAATTTTGGGGCAAGCAATAAATGGTAGTTGCCTTTTAAGTTCCCATCCACATAAGCATAAGGATAGACATATATAAAAACACTATATTTCTAAAGATATATATATTTTCCGACTTCGGTTGGTTTTAAATGTAAATATTCAACAAAATCTAAAGAAATATTTTTTTTCGTTTTACCCTTTTGGCCCTAATGGGCATATGCGTCCCGACATTAGACTTCATTCCCTATTGGTAAATAAATCCATTTTTACATGGTGTTTTTATCTTTTCAATGTTCTTCAGGAATTAGCTAATAAAATTATGATTAAAGAAACTTGGAAACACTCTCAGATTGCGAAGATTTTGTTGTCTTCGTAACAAGATTATTGTTACGAAGCTGTAAAGTTGTTTCCCTGAAATGCTAATCTTATGACAAGAAAGATAATTTTACAGATGTTTTACTGGAATAGTCCCAGTCGACTATACGATTGGGACATATTGTCACATATTTCCAGGAAACGGGAAAAGTCAAAAACTTTAAACTCATAGTATTCTTTTAGTATATCAACATTAAATTAAACTACATTTCATAGTTAAATTTTAATCATGCAAAAGTTGGATCGAAAAGGTTAAAATACCTTCTCATAGTGATTCGACTATACGATTGGGACATAGTGTCACAGGAGATTTCTAGAAACTCATAGTATACTTCTTTTAGT